>PVIH01005685.1:43110-120909 GCA_004025045.1 Sigmodon hispidus | reverse complement strand
AATTCCCTTTGTTTCTATTTATAAAAAAGCTTTTCTATATGTACCCTTGATACAGATTTTGAAGAAATCATGTAAGATGATAAAGCATTTGAATGGTACAATAGATGTAAAAAAATTCAGTTTAAAAGAAACGTTTGTTTTTACATTAAATGTTTATTTGAAATCAAATGATTTTGTACATAAAGTTCAGTAATATAAAAAAAAAAAAAATAAAAGCAGGTCTCAGCCAGGAGCGACCTTGTCTTTAACTTTTCAGAACTGCAATAACCCTGCATTTGGCTAATTTGGAGAATGGAATTATCTATTGATCTTTAAAGGCTTTTTTAGTTCCTGGTCTTGAGTTATTTATACTCTAATTGAAAGACATTAGATGCTGTGCTCAGTAGTGAGACCGTAAGAGAAGAATGCTTAGTATTCAAGTTATATACACATTTGATTATTATTTTATAAATGCTTGATTTATTAGTGCCTAAAAGGGCCAAAATGGTTACAGGAATGGATGTTTAGGAACTTAATAGTTTTTCTAAAGGCAGCAAAAGCTTATTGTGCCAAAATTTTCCAGAAGGATGGAGTGTGAGCTCAAGGCTGCCTGGGCCGCATGGTGATGTTCAAGCCAGCCTCTGCTACATAGCGTCTCCTTCTCACAAAAATAAAACAAAGCAAAATTAAGATTTTTGCTATTTTAAAGCTGTTGCTCCCAAAAGGTCTATAAATTTTGGCAAATAGATTTTTATTTTTCTGAAGATAATGTTGAATATTGGTGTGTAATCATAGTTGGGGTAGATCAGTGGGCTGTTCAGTAAGTTACAGCTCAGGGCAGCTAAAGATTCTTCATATTTTCATTATGCTGCAATTTTTGTTCTACAAAGTAGACTCCGTGCAGTTCATATCCATAGCCGCACGCCAGCACTAAAAAGATAAACAGGACTTCATCGTTTCCAAGTGTTCGTTCTTCAAGGCGAAGACTATCAAAAGAGATTAATTAATGTAAGGGAACGTAAGTGTCATAGCATTGTCTATGTTTTGTTTTGATGAGGCCTTAATATGTAGCCCAGGCTGGCCTTGAACTCTCAAATTCAATTCCTTTTATCTCTCAAGTGCTGAGCTTACAGGAAAGAGCCAACATACCTGGTGTCTTATGATAGTATTGTAATTAGATAAGTGCAAAAGTGCAAACATTCAAAACTATAAAGCCAGAATAAGACCAAAAGGAATTTTGTAAAAGTTCCATATGAGATATGTAGAAATGGTTAAAATGAACTCAACCGATGTTATCAGTCATTTGTATACTATACTATAATAATCTGAATGAAGGCAGCAGACAGTGGTGGATCTATATTTCAGCAGAACTAGACAGCATTACTGACCTCTTTGAAAATAAAAGTTGCAAGCAAAGGTAATTTGATAGATGAAATAACCACATTTCAGAAGACTCTCATGGGCTGAGGAATTAATTCAGTAAGTCAGGTGCCTGCTGTACAAGTGTGAGGACCTGGGTTCAAATCCTCAAGACCCTAGTAAGGTTAGGTGGAGGGCTGGAGAGATGGCTCAGAGGTTAAGAACACTGCCTGCTCTTCCAGAGGTCCTGAGTTCAATTCCCAGAAACCACATGGTGGCTCATAACTATCTATAATAAAATCTAGTGCCCTCTTCTGACATGCAGGCAGAATATTGTATACATAATAAATAAATAAATCTTAAAAAAAAAAAGAGTAGGTAGATGGTGTGATCCCATAATCTCAGAGCTGTGAGTCAGGACAGAGACAGGTGGATTCCCAGTTTCCTGAACAGTAAGCTCAGGTCACTGGGAGACCTTGTCTCAAAAACAAGGTGGAAAGCAATAGGGCAAGACTGAGCCTTAACTCGGATCTCAATACATGTGTGTCATGCACACCACACACACACACACACACACACACACACACACACACACACACACACACAAACAGACATTCCAAGTGAGATCAGACACACACACTACCAGGGCCACACAAGAGTTTATTCAGAAAACAGTTCTGAAGGCTACATGCCATCATGCTGGCTCTGAGCCAGCTAAGGTGCCCACACAATGTCTTGTTTCTTTAGAAAAGAACTGAATTGGAATTTTTAGAATAAGCAAGCTGTTAGCACACACTCACAGCCTCTCCAGTCCTTTGCAGCTCCGAGAAGCAATGACTCAGTGTTTCTACATTTGTAAAGCTTAGATGAAGAGCTGCCAGGTTCTCATCAGCATCTATGACAAAGTTTTACAAAATACCAGACAAATATTTTCTGAAATCAGTCTTTAGTCCTGCAGCAACAAGAAGAAAGTGATTCAGCATTTCATGGATGAGAAAACCATGGAGCTCAAATGTACAGGCTAACTTTATAGCCTGTGTGTGTGTGGTGTGTGTCTCTGTCTGTCTGTTTGTGTGTCTGTGCACACACACACACACACACACACACACACACACACACACACACACTCAGCAAGTCCAGAGGAAGATGTCAGGTGCCTGTCAGAATTTCTCACTCAACCTGGAGCTAAGCTAGGGACCAGCCAGCTTCAGTGGTTGTCCTGTGTCTGTCCTGCACAGTGTTTGGGTGACAGGCTCCTGTCACCATGCCAGACTTTTTTAGGGTGCTAGCAAACATTCTGAACCACTACACCACCTCTTCATCTCTTAATAACATTGTAATGCAAGTTTTGACTTGCTTTTATTTTTGATTTTTGTTTATGAGGTTAACACATAAATACTCTAAAGTACACTACTGTAAAATAGCAGAAGCAAAGAGTTGGTGCCTCAACAAGGTGAGAACTAGCCACACAGACTGACCCCTTATCACACAGAATTTCAGTATCCCCAAAGGGGTGCTAAACTTATTTTGAAAATTCAGTCTCAGAGGCTATGAAAACAGCCCTCTGGGTTACAAAACAGTCTTGTTGTTATTGCATGAGATGGAATAAGCCTTTTTACAAATAAACCCAAATCAACATATGGATTAAGAAGTGAAGAAAAAAAAAAAGGCAGAACAAAAGCCTAAGACCTCTCTCACCACCGCCCCAATTTTCTCTCCAAAGACAAAAACACTTTGCTCACAGCAAACCCAACTGTAGTTAATAACACAAGCAATATCAGGAGCAGATGAGAATTCACACGTGCCAGGAAAGAGATTTTTATGATTTCAGTAGAGAACACTCCACTTTCTGCTCCACTCAGGGCCAAAAGCAAAATTATGTAAGTGGAGGAAAGGCTGGAAACAGCATCGGGCTCTCCAACAAAAACATTCCTCCCTGTCATTTGGATCATCTCAGACAGCAGTGCTCAGGGGCTGGAACATGGAGGACCAGAGTCATCAGTCATCCTGAGAGAGACCTGCCACAAATGTACTTTATTTTAGTTGCTTTCCTGGAGGCTGAGACACTCCAGGATACCTGGGAGCTGGGGTGGGAGTGGGGGGTGAGGGGGGGGAGGGTAAGAAAGTCTGTGCTGCCAGCTTCAAGTCTCCAGGTAAAGGGTCCATGGGAAACATTGTTTCCAGGTTCTTTCCTGGTTTAAGAGCCTCTTCTGATCTTACCGACTGAAAAATGATCAAGTGTCCCCCATAGGGTATGCTGGTACACACACACATACACACACACATACACACTCTCTCTCTCTCTCTCTCTCTCTCTCTCTCTCTCTCTCACACACACACACACACACACACACACACACGCACACACACATTGTTTTGGTTTGGTTTAAAATCTGGCCTCTGAGTAGGGAAGTTGTGCTAAGGTTGAAGAAGTCTTTAATTCTTTAACAAAACCAGAAACCCTTGCACACAGAAGCTGTATGATGAGGGAGCAGTGTCTGTGTGCTGCTGTGTGCACACGGGAGCTGTGCGACAGGGTAGGCAGGTGTCTATGTGTGCTGCTGGGCCATGAACCCAGTTAGGCAAGCACTTTAGTGCTGAGTTAACCCCCAGCTATAGAATAAACTTTTGAAAATCTTGCCACTTAGTAGATTGAGAACTTCATTTCTTTCATATTTGGCCTAGACACAGAACCCAGTTCCCTGTTACCTGAGCATAAGGGGGATGGTGCTCACTAGGAGACCCACTCACTCAGGTCCTATATGTCTGGACCACAGAATCTGGATGACACACAGAATTCATCCTTGCCAGTTGCTTTGCTTTTTAAAGTTGTTTTAAAAATCATGTGTAGACTTTTTTATATATACACTTTGGGGGTCCTCCACCCAGCTCATATAAGTATTCATATACTTATGAATGTCCAGCCTTAGCTTGGCTTGTTTCTAGCCAGCTTTTCTAACCTAACTATTCCACTTCTCTTTACTTCTTGCCTCTGGGAGTTTTATCTTTTTTAAATTATTATTCTATATATCTTTCTTTCCTTACTCCCTGGCTGGTTGGTGGCTGGGTGGGTGGCTGGGTGGCTGGGTGGCTGGGTGGCTAGCTGGGTGATTGGGCTGTTGGTGTCTGGGTTGGCGGCTGACTAGGTGGCTGGGTGGCTGGGTGGCTGGGTGGCTGGGTGGCTGGCTTTGTGACTGGAAGGCTGGGTGGCTGGGTGGCTGGTGGCCCTCTGCATCCTGCCCCCCCCATCCTGTCTCCTGCCTAATTATCTATCATTCAGCTCTTTATTAGCCCATCAGGTGGCTTTAGACAGGCACACTAACACAGCGTTACAGAGTTAAACAAATGCAATACAAAAGAATACAGCACATCTTTGCATCATTAAACAAATGTTCCACAGTATAAACAAATGTAACACACCTTAAAACAATATTCTACAGCCATCATGGGTTTTGAGGAACCCACAGCCCAAATCTGTCCCTGTCTGTAAAATATATTGATCTTTGCCATAAATAATCTACCTTCCCTTCATGGAAAATTCAGTATAGTTGGTGCCAGTGCCAGGAGTTTGATTTCCCATTTGGAATTTCTCTGTGGAGCTAATTTTAATAAATATACATAATTCTGAGTTCTGCATTTGGCTTAAACCCTCTACTGAAGCTATTTGTGATAAGACCCTCAGCTTGGCCACTTTCAAAGCCTCAGAGAAAGCACAAAGTCAGAGAAGACTGACATGGCCAGGTCAAGTTTGAGAGACTGTACACCAGAGCCTGGCAGCTGGCCCTATGTGAAGCCACACTCCCCGACACCCTCCTCCCCAGCTGTCTTCAGGACCCACAGCCTTGAACTAACCTGAACACCAGGGCCTGCATCTCACTTATGTTCAACCTTCTATTTTAAAGCGGCTCAGGCTGGTTGGGTTTTTTTTATATTTTGATTCTTATCCCAGCCTCCTCCTCCATTAAATCTTAATTCTTACTCGCCCATCTCACAGGCCTCTTTAGGTTCGGATGAGTTCACAAAAGAGCTTTGAGAAGGGTGAGCATTTAATCATGGTGAACCAAATAACGATTCCCCCAAAGATAACACATTCCAACCCCCAGATCCTGTGAGCACGTCTGGGTACCTGGCAAAGAGGAATGCAGTGCGCAGATGGAAGGAAGATGGCTGATCTGAAAATGAAAAGAACACCTTGCATCATTTGGGTGGTCACTGGGGCCTTTAATGAGAGGAGAGGAACAGGAGAGGGGGTGACACAATGAGAGGGTTCAGCCAGCAGCGACTGGCTTTGAAGCTGGAAAGCAAAGCAAGTTCTCCTTACAGCGACGCGGGGAAGGTGATTTCACCCAGACATTTGGGATCCTCTTTTCTATAACCACCACAAACATGAATAATGGCTGCACAATCTCTCGGGAACTAAAACAATTCCTAAACAACTTAACTTATAAGGAAGTGAAACATGTTGTATGTGTATAATGTGAGATAGAAAGGGTGTTTCCCCCAGTGTCTGATAAGGAAAAGGTAGCGGACCACAGCCAGGCAGCCAGCCAGGGTGTGCTGCTTCAGCAGGAGGAACTTCCAACCCCAGGCTGGACTGTGTTGAAACAGTGGGAGGCTCATAGCCGGAATACCCCACCACCCCCAAGAGGAGGAAAATCCACTCCAGCAGCGTTCACTTTGTCTCTCGGGGTGACTTCTACCTTCTCAGTCTCTTCGAGCCTGTTCATTCTGCTGGTAATGATGGCTGCAGGTCGCCAAGAGGACTGTGCTGCCCCTGCCATGGAAAGTCTCAGGCTCTCGAGTTCCAGATTCACAGACAGGAGAGAGGAACTGAATAACTTCAGCTTCCGTCTCGCTGCACAATCATCCCTATTTCACATGACTCATCAGAGGGCCCCCAGGGAGAGAGCCAGGGCAAAGGCTAAATTTTTAAATTGTCTTCCTATGGCTGTGCATTAACATTTTATTTTGGTCTAGACCCAAAGCCTGTGCACGATGAAAAGCTTGCGGGATTTCCAAAGCTGTACTCGAGCCAAGCTGATTTTGACCATGTTTCCGGGTTCCAGCTCCTCCACTGCCAGAAGCCTGATCCTTGAATGAAAACCCTGCCCTGCAGAGTTTCTCCAGCTCTGGAGTGCCCCAGCCAGGCCTTCAGGAGCATTTCTAAGCAATTCAGCTTCCAAGAGTGTGTTGCTCTGATCCACACCCTAGAACAAGTTCTTTGGCAAATCAGCAGGTTTTTAACTGACAAGGGCACATTTCAGGACACTGAACTATGGAATTATCTGGGGGTGAATCTGAGGTGGCAATGGGCTGGGCCACCAAAAAGAAAAGCAGAAAGAAAAAAATGCAACGTGGAAGATTAATCATTAGCTTGATGAACTGATTCCATGAAAATCTATTTGGGACGGCACAGAGAATGGGGGCTAGAATTGGTGGGCTATTCCGGGGACCCAACCACCGGCAGGGCAAAAGTGAGGTGTATGCAGGCAGTCCTCCTTTGCTGGCAGGCTCAGCAACTCTTCTCTTTTTTTAAACATTAAAACCGTCAAAAAAGACAGCAAGGAACATGACTCAGCTGTTCAGTGCTCTCCTTACAAGCATGAGGATAGGAGCTTTGTGGACCCGGGCCTAGCGGTGTGCCTTATAATCTCAAAGAGGGAGGTAGAAACAGATAGATACTGGGGTACATTCCCAAGCCAATGGAAAACATTGTCTCAAAAGACAAAGGACATGACACTTTGGCATTTGAGTATGACAGCCAAGTTTATCCTCTAGCCTACACACACACACACACACACACACACACACACACACACACAAATCTGTTAAAATAATACACTTGGTTAATCAGGTTAAATAAGTACTACTTCTTGGCTCCTGGAAAAAGTATCTTTTTTAAAAATAAACTATCCTCTAGTTATGCTTTGACAATTTCATGCTTGCAAACAGTATACCTGTCATATGTATCCCAGCGTCCTCTTTTTAGTCCTCCCAGGAATGCTCAACACATTCTCCACTCCACTTCAAGTTCTCTCTTTTTTCAGTTTATAATCCACTGAGTCCAATTAATGCAACTTCTTAGAACGTTTGACCGATCTGGCAGGTGATGGTGGCACTGGCACTTGGGAGTCAGAGGCAGGTGGATCTCTGCATTTGAAGCCAACCTGGTCTATAGAGTGAGGACGGCCAGGATACAGAGAACTCTCCCTCCCTGCCACAAAACAAAAAGCAATAAAAAATGTTAACTGATTTTGTGTCTTGGTTTTATGTAGATAATCATAGCTATAGTGACTTACTGAACACAATAATCATGTCATGTCCTGTACTAGGGTTCTCTAAAGTAAAAGAATCTATAAAATAATATATACACAGATATAAAGGGGATTTATTGGATTTATTGGAATGACTTACAGGCTGTGGTCCAGCTAATCCAGAATAGCTGGGTATGAATGGAAAGTCCAGGAATCCAGTAGTTGCTCAGTTCACAAGGCTGGATGTCTCAGCTGGTCTTCAGTAGATGCTGGACTCTTGAAGAAGTGGGCTCCGATGCTAGTAAAGGAATGGACTTGCTGGCAAGGTGAGAGCAAGCAGGCAAAGAGCAAAAGCTTCCTTCTTCCACATTCCTATATAGGCTTCCAGAGGAAAGTGTGACCCATCAAAGGCATGTGTCTTCCTACCTCAAAGATCTAAATTAGAAAAGGATTTACCTACTTGAAATTAGGGAAAAGTCCCTCACAGGGATGCTGTCCATCTTTGAATTGTTATTCATTTCAAGAAGAGCTGTCACGTGTCCAGAAGACAGCAGCGTGTACAGCATTCCCCTCCAGCTTTTACTTTCTCTTCACTCTCTTAGGCACTGTTCTCTGAGGCACAGAGTGAGGGATTTATACAGAGATAAGCACTCAAAAAATCATTTTCTTCACTTTGGCCAGTTACGAGTCTCTGCATTAACTTCTGACCAATACAGAGAAAAGCTTCTCTGGTCAAGTTGAGGGCAGCACTATATGTATGAAGAAAGATTTAGAAGGAAGTTTGACAAACCGTTCATTTAGCAGGATCAGCAATATACTTTTCCTCCAGTGCTTTTGTGCAGATTTACAGTATAATGCTGAATTCCCTCCTGTGGATCAGGACTCACATCCAATCCAAAATCACTTAGCTACTCCATAACGTTTGTACTGCTATTATACCAGTGGGCACATCTCACCTGGAAGATCAGTGTTATGGTACTCAGAAACAGCTGCAGGTTTCCAATGATGCCTTTTTATTCCCCAGAAACCTGCACAGTACTTTCTAGCACTATGAAAACTAGCCAGCAGGAAGAACATTTTCAGGTCAGTTCCAGCTTGATTTTTCTGTGATCTACAACCAAACTGTGTTGTGCCTTCAGAAATAAGGTCCTATCAGCTAGGTCAGGTGGGCAACTGTTGTAAAAGGTTTCCAGCCTAGTCTCAAGGGTCAGACCCACTCTTAGCCCCACTGTTGCTTAGGCCCCAATGATCACAAAGACCCAGGCATATAACTTGCTAACTCCTTCGTCTGAACTCAACTCATCTTGTTCAGCCATGTAGCTAGATACCTTTGCTCAGAGCAGCAGTTCAGCTTCTTTCCTCCGCATCTGCTATCGTCTCATGTCATGTTTCTATCACATCTCTATGGTGTCTGTCTTCTGCTCTGAGATGTTCCTAAAGTTTTCTTAATCTGGTAGCCACGCCCATACTTCCTGTCTGCCTTCAGCCAATCAGCTTTTTATTAAACCTGTAGGCAGGACAATTATTTAAAATGTAACATATAATCCCACTACAGGCAACCAAGAGCAATAACAATGACCTGTGTTATTTGGGAGCCTCTGAGACTTCCTGAACAATAATTTTTAGGGAATTTTTCCACATCCGGTACTGAGATTTTTATTCAATAACCTACATTTCCTGGGAAACACTGTCTGCCATGATAGGGTATCTGGGAAGATATAGGAACCTTGTAGCATTTTTCTCTGTTATATAAAGCACAGGCCAAGGAAAAAATAAGGGAATGGAGGATGAAGTCATAATAAAATATAAGACTCTTCTAGTGACTTCTTTATAAGGTTATTTGTTAGAGTTTCATAACCTGCCTCTGAGAACCACAAAATCCACTGTGGTATGATTTTACCAGACAGGGGAACAAGATAATGATCATGAAGATCCATGAAGTGGTTTACAGGGGAAGAAAGAAGGAAATCATGAAGTCCCTGCCATCAGTGCCACATGTCTGCAACTGCAGACTGCCCCTGAGGTGATAGAAATTGTGGCCCAGCAAGGCAAACCATGACTGTTCTTTATCCTTTCCTCTGTTACTCTGGGGTGTCTGATGTAACCTCTGCCAACCGGCTCTGTGGTGTGGCCATCCTTTTAAAGTCACAGTGGCCTAAACACTGACAAACAGAAGTAAATGGGATTTCAGGAGTGATGAGCACAGACTCGGAGATATGAAAAAAATCAAAAGCATTAAGCAGACACTGGGAAGTACAGAGTTATGTAAGATGTATGGTCTAGTGGACACACAGAACAAAAGTTAACATGTTTTTAAAGAGCAAAGATCATATATTCCTTTTTCAGAGGACCAGGGTTTCATTTCTAGCACCCACATCAGGACATCCACAGTTTCTTTTAACTCTACCTCTGCAGGATCTAATGCCCCCTTTGGACCTCTTCAGATACCTGTACTCTTGTGAACACACACACAAAGAAACATAATTTAAAAATTAAAACATGCTCTTTCTAAGTCGGCTCTCTGTAAGGATGAACCATGTTCAGCTCGAGCGTCAAGATTGTGAAGCCCAATGGCGAGAAACCGGACAAGTTTGAGTTCGGCATCTCTCAGGTGCTGCTTGAGCTGGAGATGAACTCAGATCTCAAGACGCAGTTGCGGGAGCTCACCATCACCGCCACCAGGGAAACTGAAGTTGGTGGTGGACGGAAGGTCATCATACCTCAGCTGAAGTCTTTTCAGAAAATCCAGGTCTGGCTGGTTCGTGAATTGGAGAAAAAGTTTAGTGGGAAGCACATAGTCTTTATTGCTCAGAGGAGGATTCTGCCCAAGCCAACTTGGAAAAGCCGTATGAAAAACAAGCAAAAGCGCCCCAGAAGCCACACTCTCACTGCAGTGCATGACGCAATCCTGGAGGATTTGGTCTTCCCATGCGAAATGGTGGGCAAGAGGAACCGTGTGAAACTGGATGGCAGCCGGCTCAAAAAGGTTCATTTAAACAAAGCATAGCAGAACAATGTGGAGCACAAGGTTGAAACTTTTTCTAGTGTGTATAAGAAGCTCACGGGCAAAGATGTTAATTTTGAATTCCCAGAATTTCAGTTGTAAAGAAAATGATTGAATAAAGAAAGTGTCATGCATAGTAAAAAAAAAATTAAAAATATTTAAAGATGTGTGTGTGGATGTGTGTGTGTGTGTGTGTGTGTGAGAGAGAGAGAGAGAGAGAGAGAGAGAGAGAGAGAGAGAGAGAGAGAGAGATTTATTAGTGTAGCTTACAGACTGTGGTCCAGATAATACAACAATGACTGTCTCCCAATCAAAAGTCTAGGAATCAGTAGTTGTTCAGTCCATAAGGCTAGATGTCCCAAGTGGTCTTCCGTAGATGCCAGAATCACAAAGAAGTTGCCTCTAATGCCAGTGAAGGAAAGCCTCAGCAGTAGTATACACGAACAGTGAGAGTGAGGCCAAGCAGGAAAAAGCTTCTTTCTTCTATGTCCTTAATGTCAGCTGCCAGATCTAAGGTGGGTCTTCTACCTGAAATGATCCAATTAACTAAGAGTCCCTCACGGATGTGCCCAAGATTTTTAGGTAATTCCAGATGTCATCAAGCTGGCAATCAAGAACAACCATCACACCACCTGAGTTCAATCTCCAGGTGGGGTAGAGGGAAGATGGTCTTAGTCTTCTATTGCTGTGAAGAGACACCATGTCCATGGCAATTCTTATCAAGGAAAACACTTAATTGGGGCTGGCTTACAGTTTCAGAGGTTTAGTCCACTATCATCATGGCAGAGACCATGACCGCCTGCAGGCAGACCTGGTGCTGGAGAAGTAGCTGAGAGCTACATCCTGATTCATTGACCGAGAAGGAGACTCTGGGCTTGGCGAGAGCTTTTGAAAACTTAAAAGTCTGCCTCCAGTGACACACTTCCTCCAACAAGGCCACACTGCCTACTCCTTTCATGTTGGATGCACAAAGGTCCTAACACCCATGGAGCACTAAGGAACCATGTTGCTAAACATACAATGGCTTCTCCTCAAAGGAGGAAATGCCCACTCTACCTAGAAGGCTGGGAGTGGGTGTTGTCAGTGATATGGTGACCTTTTTTTTTTTTTTGCTATCTGTGGAGGTAGACCTCATCTAAATCCCCCAGTCTTCATCCCAGACTCTCCCTCCCTAGACCTTTATCTTTAGCTCCATCCTTAGGGAAGGTAATGTGTGTATTCATGGCTTGCTGACCTCTATGCAATCTCAGTCAGAGACCACACTAGACTCTAGAGCTTTTAGCTATAGAACCCACCCTAATGGTCACATGTACTTTGCAAAAAAGTTTCTATGTAATCACACCCTAAGCTTTATTGTGCACCTGGAATTAGAATAATTGCTGCCTACACACCTTTTCCTAACTTGTACTGTGTTTAAATGAGTTGCCTGCCATCAAATTTCCCAAGTTTGATTCAAGTTGACAAAGTCGATCTGAACCAAGTTTTCATCCTCACTTCTCTGCCTTCACACCTACAGGGTCCCCCTTGAATACCACCACTCCCTAGTGACCAAGCCATCAAATCTCTGAGCCTATTAGAGCTATTATCATTCAAAACACCAAAAGAACCCAAAGTTATCTTCTGACTTCTACATGGGTGCCCAACACATACTCTCTCTCTCAATCAATCAATCAATCAATAGATGGTGCAACACATACTCTCTCTCCAATCAATCAATCAATCAATAGATGGTGCAACACATACTCTCTCTCCAATCAATCAATCAATCAATCAATCAATCAATCAATAGATGGTGCAACACATACTCTCTCTCAATCAATCAATCAATCAATCAATCAGTCAATAGATGATGCAACACATACTCTCTATCAATCAATCAATCAGTCAATAGATGGTGCAACACATACTCTCTCTCCAATCAATCAATCAATAGATGGTGCAACACATACTCTCTCAATCAGTCATCAATCAATCAATAGATGGTGCAACACATACTCTTTCAATCAGTGAATCAATCAATCAATAGATGGTGCAACACATACTCTTTCAATCGGTCAATCAATCAATAGATGGTGCAACACATACTCTCTCAATCAATCAGTAAATGGTGCAATTTAAAAAATAGGGTGAGAGTAACACAGGACTTGTCCTCCACTCAAGTACACACAAGTAAGGATTCTCCACCCCCACAAGTGTGAATTTACCACACACACAAATTAAGAGTGAGAGTCTGTGGTAAAATATGACATTTTTACAGATTTTTTTCTTATTTTAAATCTGATGATTTTTTAGTCATGGTACTTGACTTCTGTCTCTGGGCCTGGATGGAGACACAGCTTCTGAAACTTCCTGACATATGTCTGGCCTCAGTGCCTTTCCTTAACCATGAAGGAAGATTCGACAACCCCTTCCAAGCTCCTACTAGGACATAAAATTGAGCCCTACTTATTGCATTCAACTGTTCTCTTAGTCCAAAGCTCTAGAGCCTTACACATTTCTTCAAAACCCACATGGTCAAGCAAGACCCCACTCCTGGTAACAATTTCTGTCTTAGTTACTTTTTACAGAAGTAATGAAACATCAAGACCAAGGCAACTGATCAGAGAATATATTTAATTTGATGTATTATTTCAGAGGGTCAGAATACATGATGGTGGAATGTTAGGGACCAAGAAGGCATCTGGAACAATAAGCCTTCTATCGCCCTAAGCAAGCAGCACCTGGCATCTGGCAAAATCGCCTTCACAAACACTCCCCATAGGAGTACTTTTAAGATTAGCTCAATGGCCAAAGGAACAGCTCAACCCTCCCCCGACCTTGAGACTTTCTGCCCTTGCTCCTGCAAATTTTTTCCACTCTCTCCCTCCCCCCTGCCCCTGTGGGCATATAAACCCTGTCTTATCTTCAATAAAGGAGACTTTGATGCGACTCAGACTCTTTCTTTATGCTCTTGGTCTCTTTTCTCTCTCACCCCCATTGGTATCTTAGGAGGTGCCTCCTCGAGCCTATCGAATAACCGATCCTGCTGGATGGGTCAGTGGAACAAAAGAACAGCAAAGAACTCACATCTTTATCGTGAGGCAAAAAGAGAGAACTGAAAATCACACAAAATTTTAAACCTCAAGCCTGCCTTCAGCAACACATCTCTTCCAACAATCCTACACCTCCTAATCCTTCCTAAATAGCGCCACCAACTGGGGACCAAGCATTCAAACATATAAGCCTGTGACAGCCATTCTCTTTGAGACCTCCACAGTATAGCAACTTGGTATCTAGAATTCAGTATTAGAGGATTAACTAGAACAAACTTGGACCTAATTACCAATTTGCTTTGATCTGTTCAAGTTCTTTATGTGAATCACATAAATGAAAGACACAGTTTATTATTAATTTTGGAGGGCAGGTGGCTTTTTTTTTTTTTTTAAGTGTCAAACTAAACTCAACTAAATTTCCTGGCAGTCCATTTCTTGTGTATTTCTAGTTTGACTATGTCAAAGTGGATTCTTGTGTATTGTCTGGAAGACGGGTGTGAAGCAGAAGACATCTGTCGCACTCATCCAAGGGCTCATCTTTTTGGGGGAAGGACAACAATGAAGCCCACAACAGTTTCCCCTTCCCTGACTCTCGCTCAGCCTCTCCAGCTTCCCCACAGAGGTGCTTAGCTCCACAGTGTGACAGCTAGCTGCTCCTTCAGGACACTGACATCATCAACAGGAACAATGAAAACCAGCACTGGCTTCTGTCTGTCCTCATGTGCTTACAGGTGACATTATCTGACTTTCCAACTGTCTCCCCTGAAGCTCTAGACACAAATGTAAGAGCTTCACAGAGATTCCCAGGCAAGCCTGCAACTGTGAAAGGTCAAATCTAGCTCTCCCTCTCTCTTTGCCTCCTTCTTTTCCTCTCTCCCTCTCCCTCCTTCTCTCTCTCTCTCTCTCTCTCTCTCTCTCTCTCTCTCTCTCTCTCTCTCACACACACACACACACACACACACACAGAGAGAGAGAGAGAGAGAGTGAGGAAGGGGGAAGGAGCGAGAGGGAGACAGTTAAGTGGTCCTATTTCTCTCTTTAGTTCTAAATTGAATTCTATTTTCTTCTAAATTCTCCCATAGAATGTGAGTTTCCTTTGGAAAAAAAAAAAGTCCTTTTTAGAATTGTTTCAAGATAAATATAAAGTAGAATAAAGCCAGAGCTGATAGTTATAGCAACCTTACTAGAGATCGCAGGATGGATGGGTACAATAATGAGGATGCATGCTATAAGAGTATGAAACTGTCAACCAACAGTAAGGTGATGAAAACACTCCCACAGCCTGAAAGATTTCTGTCTTCTCTTCCAGAGGTAGAGAAAATGAAATGCAGGGGTCCAACCTCTCCTGATATTGACCCAGCAGTGGCTCATACCTGCCCAGGACAGTACCTGAGACAAAGATGCTCAGGCCAAGGAGAATAGCATATGTACTTAAAGCAAACACTCATCCTTTTCAGCCTGGTCAACTATCAGCTAAAAGATAAGAGATGCTTGTATCTACCTTACCACAGATGCACAGGATATGCCATGGGCTCTGAGCCTTTTGCCTGGGACCCCAGTGGCAGCTGCTGGAGTCGTGCTCTCTGAATTTTCTTCTTCCTGTCCCTTCTAGACAGGCAGCAAAGAAGCAGTATGTGCTGCTCTCCTCAGCTGAGGAAACCAGCAGGCATCACTGCCTAAGAAAGAAAGAGTTCCCATCTGCCACGTGATCTGAGATGGGTTTAGGAGACAATATGAGTCTAGTTCGAGCTCCATCAAGGTGACCCTCCGGGTAGGAAGCTCATGGCTTTCTGAGCCCCCACTCCATGGCTCTAACTACAGATCTCTCCTCTTAGAATCTGATTACCTGAAATGTTACCACTAGAGTCACTTATCAGGAGTTCAAGAAACAACATGCCTATGGTTTAATCACATTTTTATTTATTTATTTATTTTGTATTTATCAAGAAAAACAGTAAATTGAATTTAAAATGCTGATAAGTTAACAATAACTATAAAGAAAATAAAAATCATAAGCATGACTTATCAAGGGTGATAATGCAAATAATTTGCTACACATAAAATTACTTTGTGTTCAGCTTTCCCTCTGAATTTTTTTTTCTATCCCTGTATATCCTTATTTATTCAAGGTCCCTTCCCCCTCCCGCCACATCAGGTCAGGTTTAATCACATTTTTGCCTTGTATCTGTAAGCAGAAATCTTCCCAGGAAGAATGAGAGGTTTAACAGCGATGGTAGGATGATTGGAGTAGGAGAGTGTGAGACAGGGGGACAGAAAGGATTAAAGAGGGGGATGGTGGCGTTGTAGGTGCCGCCTTCATATGAACCCAATTGCTGCAGTGGGCATGAGGGGTGGCTACGAGTCAGGAGGCCCCTCAAGGTAAGAGAACATGAATGAAGTAGACCTTCACCTTGATAGACTCTACCTTGTTACTATTGTTTCTAAAATGACATTGTAGAAATGGTGCTCCCCCTTTCAGAACTTACGTGAATAGCCCTGAGGTGCAGAGGAGTGAGATAGCTCTCAAACCATGAGAGATGGAAGCTGGTGGCTGAACATGTCTTCCGGCTGCTTAGCAGGTCAATCTAGAGATTTCTAGATTGCTCAGAAATGGCTTCACTGAAGCCCTGTGTTGACTTCCTCTCGCCCTGTACCTTCTTCCTGCTCTCAGGAAATGTCTAGATAAATTACCACATTTCAGATAGGCAATCCCTTACTTGAATTCTACCTTCCAAAGAGGTCCTGTGATGAGGAAAAAAAAATTTGTTTAACATGAATAAATAAATCTTAAGGCTTCTCAAGGTTCAGATGTTATAGAAAGTCCAACAAATGGTACCAGCATCTGGAGGAATCCCAGTCTTTAGCATTTATACAGATCAACTGCTCTCCAATACTTTCTCAGTTCTTTTGTTTGGATCCTGTTGGTACCAGGAGCAGGGTGTTGCTGGGACAGGTAGAGCATGCTGCCTGTTGGCAGAATGTGGACTTGGAGGTTTTTGGATCAGGAAAGCAGCTGAACAATTTAAGTGGTGCTCAGTGGGCCATCCTAGCAGGACCATGGAAACCAGTGCCGCTGCAAGCGCTGTAGATTATGATGCCCCAGCTCAAGAGTTTTAGAGGAGAAAAGTATTAGTATGTGGCCTAGAGATGACTCTTGTGATATTTTAGTGTACAATGTGGCTGCTTGGCTGCTTTCTGCCATTTTCTAAAAAGCGGAAGAGTTTGGAAGTACCAGCATTGGCGGAGGAGAGTATTTAAAAAAAAAAAGATTTATTTATTATGTATACAGTATAGAAAAGAGCATATCAGATGTCATTATAGATGGTTGTGAGCCACCATGTGGTTGCTGGGAATTGAACTCAGAATTTCTGGAAGAATAGTCAGTGCTCTTAACCTCTGAACGGAGATTTTAAGGAGTCTAGTGTTGACTGTGTCATGTGCTTGTTAGTAATCACTCTCGTGCACATCTATAATGAAAAGGAGCAAGCTGAGCAAGGAAAATACAAAATATATGGTTTGAGGAGAAAAGGAGTGCCAGGAAGCTAAATCCAGTGCTCTAGGAGATTAAAAAAAAAAAAAAAAAGTTTAGAGAAAAGAAATTAAAGAAATGCTTAAGCAGTTAAGGAAACATTAGCTACAGAAAACTCGTACAAACATAACTGAACAAAGAGTCCATACTCTATCCTAGCAAACAGCAAGACTTGGCAACTTCAGCCCTGAGCATCTTGCTTCAGAGTCAAGGATACAAGAAAGGAGTTGTGGAATCTCCCTCCCTGGCAAAGGAAAGCTGCTCAGGCCTGAAGTATGATGGGGTGTCCCTGTATGGAGGCCCAGAGAGGCCATTGCATGAAGCTGTGAAAGTGAAGCCTGGATTGTATTGGAGACCCCCGGATTTTGGGGATGCCAGAGCCATGAGATACCTGCTAAGGAGAGCTGCCAAGTGGAACCATCCCAGGGAGAGACGTGTGCTGCAGTCAACAGAGCTGAAGGGTTGGAAATATGAAAAGCACTTTGATATCAGACATGGAGATGCAGAGTTTGAAGTTTGCCCAGCTGGCTTTTGGTCTTGCTTTGGTTCAGTATGTCCTCATTATGCTACATTTCCTCTGTTTTGGAATGGAAATGTATATTCTGTGCCATTGTATGTTGGAAGTATGTGATCTGCTTTTTGATTTTGGTTTTTACAGGAATTACAGTTAAGAGAGTACATAAATCTTAGAAAAGACTTTGGACTTTGGGCTTTTAAACAGTGTTGGGACTGTGATAGACTATGGGACTTTTGAAATTAGACTGAATCTATTTGTGTTACGTTATGGCTGCAAGCCTATGGGGGTAGGGAGTGAAATGTGGTAGTTTGAATGAGAATGGCCACCATGGGGCCATCATAGATTTAATAAACACTTGTTCCGCAGGGAGTGGCACTATTTGAAAGGTCTTGAAGGAAGCGTGTCACTAGGGATGGGCTTTGGGGTTTCAAAAAGCACATTCAAGCCCGGAGTCTCTCTCTTCCTGCAGCCCAGGGATTCACATGTTGATCTCTCAGCAACTTCTCTAGCACCAGCTGTCTGCCTGCCTCCATGCTCCGCAACATGATGATAATGGACTAAACCTCTGGAACTATAAGCCAGCCCCAGTGAAAGTCTTTCTAAGAGTTGCCATGGTCATGGTGTCTTCACAGCAATAGAACACTTAGCAAGAGACTCGTGTCCTAGCTTTCTTTCTGTGGCCGTGGCATCTATCTAACAAACACCATGACCAAAAGCACCTGAGGGAAGAAAATGTCTATTTTATCGTCTAGGTCACAGTCCTTCATTGAAGTAATTCAGGGTAGGATCCTAGACGCACAAACTGAAGCAGAAGCCATGTAGGATATGTTTGTTGTCATACTTTCCCAGGCTGGCTTGGTTCGCTTTCTTATATTCATCCAGGACCATTGCCCCCAGTAGGCTGAGCCCTCCCATAGCAATCATGAATCAGGAAATGTCCACTCTGATAGGGGTATTTTCTCAGTTGAGGTTTCCTTTTCCCATATGACTCTAGCTTGTGTAAAGTTGACAAAAACAAAACAAAAACCAGCAGGTCTTAACCATCTCAGACCTGCTCCAGGCCTCTTTGGATGCCACTCTGTCTGATTCTCCAGGTTACCTCTTTAAATATATAGATGATATATTTATCCAGCTCCTCAACCTGTGGGCTGCAACCCCTTTGGGAGTTGAATGACCCTTTCACTGGGCTGCATATCAGATATCTTAATTAAAATTCATAATAGTAGCAGATTTACAGTAATGAAGTAGCAACAAAAATAATGTTATGGTTGGGGGTCACCACAGACTGAGGAGCTGGATTAGAATGTAGTGGTATCGGGAAGGCTGAGAACCACTGATTATTTAGCTTCTCTGGCCTTGAGTCACAGAAGACCTGGCAGACTTAATTAGCTCTAGAAACAGGAAAGGGACTGGGAAACTCCTGACCCTACTGTAACTTTTCTTAGTTTCGGGGAAAGACTTAGGTTCCAGACATAAAAAATAGAGGTTGGGGCTAGAGAGCATAACACACACACACACACACACACACACACACACCACACGTGTACCCATGCACCAAACACATACTCATGCACATGTGACGTGTGAGCATGTGCATATACACACTTTTTTGAAGTATGAGGCAGCTCAATAATTAAGAGCACTTGCGGCCCTTGCAAATAGTGTTTCCAACAGCACATGGTGGTTCACAACCATCCTAACTCCAGGGGAATGCGATAACATCTTCTGACCTCCACTGGCACCACACTTACATGCAGTGCATGCAAAACTCTCATACATGCAAAATACTTACACAGGTAAAATAATATAAATGAGTCTAAAACAAAAACAAATAAAGTCCCTGATCTGTGTGGTGGTCATGGCAGAGACCATGATTAACCTTTGAAGAGTCAGGCCCTTTTCGTACTGCAGAGAATGGGCATCTTTTCCACAATAGCTTAGTGAATGGATATATCTGCCATCCCAAAGCTGAGGAGTTCCCTGCCTTGTCATCAATGTGTGACCCAGCTGCAATTTATCAGCATGCTAGACCACCGCAGTTGAGACGGCTGTTGACCCTGTAGGAGATAACCAGGCCTCTGTCACCATGGAGGTCTTAGGAACCTGTGGGGAGCTAGCTTCTAATGAGCACACACAACGTGTTTGACATTTTCCTGCATTCTTACATTTTCCAACCACCTTCCTGACCCCATGCACACAACCCACAACACAGCAATTAATTGTTCTCTGCAGCTCAACAGCATTGGACTGCACAGCCATGACTGTAGTATTGCTTTGTTCCTGATTTAATCACCAGCCAACCCCCTCCCCCCCAAAAAAAAACAGATGAAGCCAGCCAGCTGCAGACCCAGCTGTCAGCACCACCACACACACTTGCATTCAGTGACTGTAAGAGAGCCCAGCCAGTGCCCAGAGAAAGTGGCTCTCACAATCGATGAGCTGGGGCGGGGAGGAAGCAGGGGTTGGGCTTGGCAGCAGGGCAGGATGCTCCGTTAACAGCTTGCCTTCCTGTTGATATGGGGCCTGGCAAAACTGCTAATTTCTCTTACGGAGGTGACAATTGGGAAACCTAGGACCGCCTGGGAGCTGCGGTCTAGAAACAGGCCCAGGCATTGTTGAAGGCAGGCCAGGAGGCTGGAAATGGGCAGGCTGAGCCCTGTGGTCCTTGTGCCCACTGCAGAGGATTGCTGCCCTTGGCTATCTGTCCTGACCCTCATGTCAGTACAGTGCCCTTGGAGGCAGGCTGTGAAGTCCCTTGGGACAGAAACCTACTCCTCAAAGGGATCTGTTTAGGACCTGGGGGATCCTGCCCCTGCCAGCCACCAGCAAGCAGCCATGGAGGGACTGCCCCAGACTCAGGCGGCCCCCTTATTTCTGCTTTCCTCTGACATCTTCGCCCCTAGAGAATAGCTCTCCATTTGCTGGACTGGAAAACACTGTCAGCCAGTCAGACCTCATGACCATTGGTGGCACCAAGCGCTTTATCAATTTTTAAAATTTCCAATTGATTATGAAAAACAGCAGATGGAGAGACAATACAAAGGGAGATTGCTGTTGTTCATTTCATTATCATTGTTTTATAGTCGATACTAGCTAGATTGTTTCAAAGCCCTGTTGGGTGGTGAGTGAACCCAAGGAAAGGGATGGGGAGGGAAGACCTTACTCAGAGCCCCAGGGCTAGGCTGAACAGTCACTTACCTGTGGGAGTCGGGAGGATCCTAAAGCTGGGAACCTTCCCATCACCCTATCGGCCCCAGAGCAATGAGACCTGCCCTCAGCCTGGGTTCTCGGAGGCAGGGACAGGGGCCTCCCCGACTGCTCAGTCACCATCCAGCTCCTTGGTTACTGCTGCCTCCTGTTTGCTTCTGCTGTAGCCTGCTGCTGGCTTCTGGGGCCGGTGCTCCACAAGCTTTCCTGCCCCGGGACAGAGGAACAGCAAGCTGGGGGCATGAGACACTGTGGCTGCCAACATTTTAGAAGCATAGAGCTGTACTTGCCAGATATAGGTCACATTTAAATATTTCTCTCCATACAATTTTATTATTAAAGGAACTGCACTGGGGGAAAATACAGCTATTTCAGGAATTTTTGACAAATATAAAAGAACACTCAGGGTTTTCTTTTCTTTCTTTTATTTTTTTTCAGTTTCACATGGAGAAAGTAAATAAGGATTTGTGCACAAAGCACAACCATGCCTCACCTCTCTGAGGAGCCTTGAAGCCTGATGGGTGACTCCTCCAAAAGCCACCAGGGAAGGCCACCCCTCTCCAGCAAGTCCCCTCTGTCCTCAGCATGGCTGCCCCAGGCTGATGAACTGCCCTATGGGTGTGTCAAAGTCTTTCCTAACTCTTGTCTGTGAGGCATCCACCCAGCCCCACCTCTTCTACACTCCCTAAGTCTGGACCCCTCCTTTTGCAGAAGTTTCCAAAGTGAGCAGAATCCTTCCCATGCTGCCAAGCGTGCTTCTCTGGTCCCTTTTGGATGTTACCAGGTAGCTAGTTCTGCCAACTGTTCCTTTCCTGGTGTGTTCTGTGCCCACTGGCCTCAGGCCTTTGATTCCTGTCTGAAAATAGGTGGTATTGTCTGTCCCCTGCTCATCACCAGGTACCATCCATCCCTAGGAAAGAGTATAGAGCAGAAGCCAATCAGCACAAGGTCCCAGAGGGCTGCACTGCTCCAGCAGCTGACTTGGTGGAAATGAGTGGTGTGGCTTTGGCTTGGCTGCCTTGAGTTCTCTGACAAAGCTGCTGTCACTGGTGCTGTATTGGGAGCATCCCTCCACAACTTCTGGGATCACAGGCTATCTGACATCTGTGCTGCCTTCTCTACTACACTTGCAACTATATATGTGTGTGTAAATATGTATATATAAAAATATATATTACATATTTAATAAAACCTGAATATTGGGGAGAGAGCACCCAGGCAGACAGCTCAGGAAATTCTTAAACCTTGAATATAAACAGCTGAGCCAGTCACACACACCTTTAATCCCAGCACAGAGAAAGCCGGAGTGGTGACCTCCACCCTTGATCCCACAACTCCAGAGACAGAACTTCTTCGGTTTCTGTGAGTTCAAGGCTACACTCCTTTAATCCTAACCTGGATGGGCAATATAAGGGCTGTAGAAACCCAGAGAGAACAGAAGTGAATGGGAGAAGCAACTGGCAAAAGGGTCTGGCAGAAGCAACCAGGATCGAGGCTGAGGAAGTTGCAAGACAGCTGGGTGAGAACTGACTGTGGTGCTTCCTCTCTCTGATATTTCAGCCTTCCCCCAATAATTGACTCTGAGTCTCATTTGTGATACTACATTTGGCGTTCAACTTTGGGGCACGAATTTTCACCCCACCTCAAAAAAAGCCTTTTACCAGCCAGAACAACACAGGACTGGAGGAGTAATTATCGGCTGGTTAGGCTGTTAGCCTCCGCTTTAGGCAGACCTGGCCACACGTGTTTCCATTTCACTTTAGTCTGGGTAAGTTTTTTCAGACAGTCACCTCTTTCTCCTGGTGGGTTGCAGGTTCTTTCTCTTTCTGAACCCCTCCTTGGGCTGCTATCCCACTAGGTAGCTGCCCCACTTCACAACCTTTTGAACTGACTCTGACAACTAAATTGGTGAGTACAAGAGATTTTTTTAAAAAGAGGGGATTTGTTTAAGGCAATGGAGAGTGCTTGGTCTTTCTGTGATCTTTCTTTAGATGATTTGATATTGGAACCAGTAAAGGAATGATAAATAAAGTAGATGGGATTATCCTCATAATGTTTATTATGCATATTTGTTGTTTGACTTCTGCTTTATCATTAAGGGAGTCAATTAATGTGATTGCCAAGAAAGAAGTCTTTAAAAAGTCTATTAAAAAGGAGCTCAAAGATATTCAAACACAAACAGAGGAGTATAAAGAACAGACCTCAGCAGTATCATCTAAAGCTACAGAACAACAGTTTAAGTTTATCAGACAGCCAACACTAATACACCCAGTAACCATTAAAAGATCAAAAGAGGATAGAGAGGTAAGAGAAGTTAATTGGGCTTTGGCACATATGCTAGAACTACAAAGGGTTAAAGAAGCAATTGTGACATATGGAATGCATTTGCCATTTGTAAAACAAATGTTGAATTCCTGGTCTTGTTGCCATCGGATCACCCCTAAGGACTGGTTAGATATGGCTACTGCTGTTTTGGAACCAGGGCCACTTTTACAGTGGAAAACATGGTGGAAGGAGGAGGCTAAAATAATAGAACAAAGAAGCAGAGCCAGAAGCATAGAAGTCTCCCAAGACCAACTTCTTGGGGAAGGAGAATATTCTGATATTGAAAGGCAATCCCTCTGCAATTCACACATTCTTGATTTATGCTGCATGGCAGCACTAAATGCTTGGGATTGAATAGAAGAAGTAGGAAAAAAACCCGAATCACTCACAAAAATAACACAAAGCCCAAAGGAAACATTTACAGACTTTTTGCAGAGATTATCTGCAGCAGTAAATAGGATACTACCGGATTCAGAAGCAAGGTAAATAATAATCAAATCCCTGGCATTTGAGAATGGGAATACACAATGTAAAAAAATAGTAAGACCATTAAAAGCAAGGTCAGCACCATTAGAGGATGGAATACAATTAATGTAGATTCTTATGAAGATGATGATAACTGGGTAGGAGAGGTCATTTCTAGAGGTATAAGAAAAAGGCAAAATGTTAAATGCTATAATTATGGAAGGCAAGGTCATATACAAAGAAATTATAATCAAGGTATTCCCAGAAATAGTGCCATTGTTAGGAATAATTGCAAGAGAATACCCCTCCCTCCTGGAGTATGCAGGAGGTATGGAGAAGGTAGATACTAGACTAATGAATATCTGTCAACAAGGGACAGACAAGGTAACCTTCTGCCTAAGGAAACGCCCAAGGGAGGCTTTCAAAAGTTCCCATATCCAAACCAGTGCAATCTTACCCTGTTATAGTGGAGGATACACCTCTCCAGAACAATTAAAGAAATTAAAACCTATTTTTTTTAAAAAAAAAAAACATACTACACTAAATGGTAGAGACTCTACAGATAAAGAAAAAAACTTAGGAAAAATTGTAAAAAAAATATTCTGGCAAACGTCTTTTAATGAACAAAAAGCAAACTTAAAAGTACAAATAAATGATGTTATTATTACAGGTTTATTGAACACAGGGGCAGATGTATCAATAAGTTCACCAGAGTCATGGCATCCATGTTGGCCCCTTCAGGGGGTAAATGTTCAATTTTGGGGGATTGGGTCTTTATCCCAAGTAAAGCAAAGTGCAGAATGACTTGAGTGTGTAGGACCAGAAGGACAGAGAGGAATATTAAAGCCATATGTGTCTAACATTGTCATAAACTTATGGAGATGAGATTTATTACAACAATGGAACATATAAATTAACATTCCTCCAAACACAGAAATAAATCATAAACTAACACATATTTCTAGAAGAAATATTAGAAGGTATTATGAGAAACAGTCACAATCTATCCAAGCTATACAGAAACAAGGCACAACAGCTGTTGACCTTTCAAAGACACTCACAGCATTAGCTTTAAAATGGCTAACAGATAAGCCTATGTGGATTATTCAATGGCCATTAACAAAAAAGAAATGGCAGGCCTTAGACCAGATGGTACAGGAGCAGTTAAATACTCAGCATATAGAAGAATCAACAAGCCCTTGGAACTCTCCAGAATTTGTCATTAAAAAGAAATCTGGAAAGTGGAGGATGGTGACAGATTTAAGGGAAATAAACAAGGTGATCCAGCCAATGGGTTCTCTACAGTCTGGAATTCCTTTGCCTTCTCTTTTATCAAAAGAATGGTCCATCATAGTTATTGATTTAATCCATTTATTTGCCTTGGTGTTTGCCTGGAACTGGAACTACAGACAGTGGTGAACTGCCACATGGGTACTGGGAATTGAACCCCGGTCCTCTCGAAGAGCAGCCTGCTCTCCAACCACTGAGCCATCTCTCCAGTCTCAATTATGGATTTAAAAGACTGTTTTTTCACAATACTCTTAAAAGAACAAGATAAAGAAAAATTCACCTTTACAGTGCCCACTTATAAAAATTCTCGGCCTGTAAAGAGGTATCAGTGGATGGTCCTCCCTCAAGAAATGCTGAATAGCCCTATACTATGTCAGCATTTTGTACAAAAGCCAATAGAAAAAATTTGCAACAAATTCCCAAAATTCATAATATATCATTATATGGATGACATCCTATTGGCATTTTACTCTAGAAAAAAATGTTTGAGGAAGTGAAAGAAATTTGTCTGCTTGGGGATCACAAATAGCCTCTGAAAAAATACAAAGAAGAAATTCCATTAATTATTTAGGTTATAAAATAAACATTCAAAAAATTAGACCTCAAAAGGTACAAATCAAGAGAAACAGATTAAAGACTTTAAATAATTTTCAGAGATTACTAGGAGATATTGCTAATTTATGACCCACTATTGGAATAAAAAAATGATGAACTGGATAATTTGTTTAAAACCTTATGGTGACAATGACTTAAGTAGTCCAAGAGAATTGTCACCTGAAGCTGAGAGAGAATTGGCTTTGGTAGAAAAGAAATTACATGATGCACATTGTGTGGATCCAGACCTTAATTGCATCCTAGTTATCTTGCCCTCTAAGCATTCCCCTATAGGAATTTTAAAGCAGAGGGAAATGCTATATCAGAATGGATATTTCTACCACATAAACCAAGTAAAAAATTAAAGATATATGTTGAAAAGATTTCTGAATTGATCTTTAAAGGGAAATTAAGACTTCATCAATTAACAGGAATGGACCCAGCAGAAATTGTTATACCTTTAACTAATGAAGAAATTGGACAATTATGGGTAGAAAGTGACCCTTGGCAAAGAGCCTGTAGTAATTTTTTGGGAGATATTAACAACAAATACCCTCAAAGCAAAAGAATTAAATTTTTAAAGAAAACTAATTGGATTCTTCCTCGTGTTGTATGAGATAAACCAACTACTGGAGACCCCACATTTTATACCGATGCAAATAAGTCAGGAAAGGCAGGTTACAAATCAGAAAATATAAGTGAAGTGGCTCAAGGCCCTGATAATTCTGTTCAAAAGTCAGAATTATATGCTATAGTGATGTATTAATGGATTTTACCCAAGCTTTCAACATAGGCACTGACTCTCAGTATGCAGAAAGAGTTGTTTTACACATTGAAACTGCTGATTTTATTAATGGTGAGTCAGAATTAACTTCATTATTTATTCAGTTACAAGAAATAATCAGGACTAGGGATCATCCCTTCTGTATAACACACATTTGATCCCATACAGATCTGCCAGGTCCTTTAGCACAAGGTAATGATGAAATTGATAAATTATTAATAGGAAATGTGCTAGAGGCTCAAAGGTTCAAAAAAAAAAAAACACGTCAACAGTAAGGAATTAAAAAAAGATTTCTTCATTACTTGGCAACAAGCCAAAAAAATTGTAAAAAGATGTCCCATCTGTTCCTTCTATAACCAAACTCCATTATCAGCAGGGAGTAACCCCAAAGGTATACGTAGAAATGAAATCTATCAGATGGATCTATTTAATTTTACAGAATTTGGAAAATTAAGATATGTACATCATACAATAGATATGTTTTCAGGATTTCAACGTGCAACTGCTTTGAGTTCAGAAAAGACTGATTCTGTAATCACACACTTGCTAGAAGTTATGACCATCATAGGAATACCTATAGAAATTAAGACAGACAATGCTCTAGCATATGTCTCTAGTAAAATGAAACAATTTTTTCACTTATTATAATATAAAGTATATTACAGGAATACCACAAAATCCTACAGAGCAAGCAATCATAGAGAGATCAAATTGAACTCTAAAGGAGATGCTAAATAAACAGAAAGGAGTAACAAAGACCTCTAAAATATACTACATAGTGCTTTATTAACTTTGAATTTTCTCAATGCTAATGAGAAAGGAACAACAGCTGCTGAAAGGCATTGGACTATGGAAAAAACGGATGAGCTAAATGTGCCCATGTATTTCAAAGATGTACTGACCTCCAAATGGAAGCCAGGCTATGTGCTACACTGGGGAAGAGGTTTTGCTTTTATTTTCACAGGTGAAGAAAAGTTATGGGTACCATCAAAATTAATAAAAACTCAATTGGCGCCAAAGAAACTTCATGAAAATAAGAATTGATGGCTCATCTACCTATTTTACAATTCTTACAAGTTGTAAGAACAAACAAAGGATTGGGGCAGGTTTTTGTTTGTATCTTTACAGAAAGCCAAAAATACCCATCTTCACGATGTTGAAGGATCTTGGGGTGAGTGGTTTTTGGTTTTTCAATGGGTTATGGATGATTGTTGTTGTTCAGGGTAATTGGTTAAAAATTGTTATTGGTCATGGTTAGAAAAAAGCTAAACAAGAGAGATTAGATTTGGGGTTCTTGTTTAAAAAAAAGAAGAAAGAAAAGAAAGGGATAAAAGGGATACAGATATAATAGGATATAAGGGTAGATTATTGAATCTACTTTAAAAAAAGGAAATTACTAGCTTTAAATATTTTGCATTGGATTTGATTTTTTGTATATTGCATACAAATTGTGCATATTGATATAAGGTTGAGATTAATTTTGTCACTGTAGATATATTCTTGTTTGTTCAAGGTATTATACAATGTAATATAATTGCTAGTCCAGGAAAGTTATTATTACCAATTAATTAGGATATAAAGAAATGCAAACTAGTTGTTAGACATTATAATCAAACTTATAGTCATATTAGATATGTTTTCAAGATCAGATATATTTTAGATGGACAGGTCTTCTTCAAGCACTTCAGAGATTCATAGAAGATGGCATTTAAGAAATTTAAAAGACATAGATTATTATTTTTTGAAAATGGAACATCTGCTCCTGGCAGCACCAATCCACTTCAGAGATGATTATGGACATCAAGGAAACTCCTCTATATGAGTTGACCTTCTTTGTGACAAAAGTTAGCCACTGGACAAGAAAGTGCTCTTGCCTTGACTGCTGACACTATGATATTCAAAATAGACAAGCAAGAGAAATACATAAAAGAATAGCTGAACCAAGACAAGACAAAAAGAACTTTGGGAATATCCTGCTTCCCAGAGAAGTCTGTCAGACATGCTAGGCCTATAGGCTCAAGATGGATGTTTCAATATCACAGAAGAACTTTATGTGACCATTCAGGCAGCCAGCTGTTTCATTCCTTACATTTTTAGAAGTTGCTATTTGCTTAATATTATTTCCTTCTTGGATCTCTGAGGAATTTGAAGATGAGATAGTTAATAGTTATAGATATCTAGTGACAGTTTTAGAAAAGAAAAGTTAAAGTAAGTTTAAGAGACATCAAAATATAGTTTTTAGTTAGTAATACAAGTTAGATACAAAGTGGATTAGACACAATCCTTTGAACTCACCAAAATAGGATAAATAATGGAATACTTTCTTCAGATCTGTTAATTGTTAATGAACTAGACATTCCTTATGTAATTAATGTTTGTATACTATTGTATATAATTATTGTACCTATTGTATATGATCTTTCCGATGTTAGTTATAACTTTCTTTTTTATTTTTGACACAAAAGGGGATATATGTGGATATATATTACATATTTAACTACATATTTAATAAAACCAGAATATTTGGGAGAGAGCACCCAGTCAAATCCTAGACAGACAGCTCAGGAAATTCTTAAACCTTGAATACAAAGATAAACAGCTGAGCCAGTCACACACACCTTTAATCCCAGCACAGGGAGAACCAGAGTAGTGACCTCCACCCTTGATCCCACAACTCCAGAGGCAGAATTTCTTCAGTTTCTGTAAGTTCAAGGGTACATGCCTTTAATCCTAACCTGGATGGGATAGGGTATATAAGGGCTGTAGAAACCCAGCAGAGACAGAAACCACTGGCAGAAGCAACCAGGAGAGAGGCTGAGGAAGTTGCAAGACAGCTGGGTAAGAATTGACTGTGGTGCTTCCTCTCTCTGATATTTCAGCCTTCCCCCAATAATTGGCTCTGAGTCTCATTTGTGATACTACAAATATGTGTTATATAATATACAAATAATTATATAAATAATATAAATATATAACCATATAAATATATTACATATAGTATATTAAAAATATAATAAATATATAAGCAGAGAGAGAGAAAGAAAGAAAGAGAGAGTGTTTGAGTGTCCTTTTTATGGTTTTGAACTCTGAGACACTCAGCACTGCAAACAGATTGCTACCCTCTACAGACTTTAATGTGTTTAACGGGTTTTAATATGTTAGTCATAATACCTCTTCGGGTGTTTTGTCAGGGTCTTGACACCAGCAATTCTGTCATGAGCATTTTCTCTATTTGCCAATGATGTCTAATATAATTCTTGGCACTGGGTGAGTGTCACATCAGAAACTGGGAAAACCCAGAATTATCCATCCCATTGCCCAGTGCTCATGAGAGCAAAATAACACTGAGGAGTCCCATGGTCCTTGATTTTGGTCAGTTGGGAAAGGAGGTTGTCAATGATCAGATCTTTAAGCTTCTGCCTGCTCTGTGAGGCCTGGCATAAATCCAAATAGCTTTTTGGGGAAGACTTCAGCCAGACTCAGCAAATAGCCATCCTTCTTCCACTGGGTTTTATTTCCTTGATGGTGAACTGAAATCATGCTGAGCCCAGAGTTTGCAGTAACAGGACAAGGACTATGAAAAAGCTGCCATCTGGCCTGCAGGGGAAGCCCTGAGGTTGTTGCAGTCCTTCGTGGACACTCTTATTTACTATCGAGGAACTGGCATCTCTTGGGTCCCACCGACAGCTTAGTGCCTTTGTTAGAAAATGCATTAAGTGTTTGCTTTGTTTTGAGACAGGGTCTTGATATGGAGTCCTGACTGGACTGGGCTTGCTGTGTAAAGAAGCTGCCCTTGGGCTTGTGGCAATCTTTCTGCCTCTGCCTCCTAAATGCTGGGGTTACAGGCTGGCACCTCACCTGCCATGCCTGTAGGTCAGCTTTTTTCTCTGTACTCTGTGGCGTCCTCTGGTGGGTCTCATGTGCACATAGGTATAGCTGGTATTAATAATCATGGGCAGCTGATTAGAAATGGTTAATATTTATTAAGGTGTCTATAGGGAAACGCTTACTGATGCGAGAGATTAAAGAGTTGTGCAGTTCCTGGAAGGCTGGACTGGTCCATGAGGCTGAAGCTCAGCAGGTCTGGTCCTCCATCCAAGAGCACAGAGGAAAACAGGAAGTGCAAGTGGTAGCATGCCACACCTGTTCTTAAACAGGCCTTCTGACCACATCCTGAGTACCAGGGCTTCAAGGCCTAAAGGCCAGGCATCTAGGCCAAGGTGATAGTACCTGTTCTCCACTACACACAGGTTTGAGACCCAAGGGTCTAGGCCGAGGATGGTGGGGGTGGGGGGTATGACAGAGGAGGGGACACTCTTTGCAGGTAAAGGGTTGGGGAGGAGGCTCAGGTTACTTGCTAGGTAACCATGAGGAGCAGAGTTTAGTCTCCAGAGCCCACATAATGAAGCCAGTATTTGTAAGCACAGAGCTTGAGAGGAAGAAACAGGAGAATCTCTGAGACTCCCCGGACAGCCAGCAAGCCATAGGCCAGTGAGCAACCCCGTCTAAAAACAAAACCAAACAACTACCCAAGGTGGATGGCACCAAAGGAACAAAACCCAAAGCTGACCTCTGGCCTCCACATGCAGGCACCCACACACACAGAGAGAGACAGAGAAAGAGAGAATATCAGTAACATAATGTTCTTGAGAATGTTAATGAGCATAGGACACCTTTAATCTGATGAGTCTGGGTTCAAGGCCAGCTTGGTCTACACAACAAAAAAACAAAATGAACAAAAACCCTAAACCAGTGATTTTCAACCTTCCTAACACTGAGATTCTTTGGTGCAATTCATGTTGGGATGACCACCAACCATAAAAGTATTTCATTGCTACCTATTAACTTTAATCTTGCTATTGTTACAAATCATAATGTAAATATCTGATGTGCAAGACATCTGATATGCAATCCTTGTGAAAAGGTCTTTCAACCCCCCCAAGGGGGACATGACCCACAAGTTGAGAACTGCTGCCCCAAATCTAGCCATGGCTTGGTCTCACTTGGAACCTATTAAAATGTAGTTAGGGGGCTGGTATTGGTATTTCAACAAAGGAATCCCCAGGTGACTAATTTACTGAATGAAAGAAAAACTCATGGTCCCTAAGTGAAAGCAGAATAATTGAATCACCTACACCTTCCACCAAAACAGTAAGCCACACTCCTCTGGCTTTGCTTCTCCCCACCATTCTTCATGTCCAGGAACTGATGGGACGACGGCCAGGCAAAGTCCAGCAGCTGCAGGGGCAAGCCTGCCTGTCTGCACGGCTCCTTTGGGTGATCAGAAGTGGAACCTGGAGGCAGATATACTCAGGGCTACAGAAGTCAGGGCACAGAGGGAGGGGAGGATGTGCCTCCATGTGCATCCGGAACATCCAGCTGAGACCATCACCCTGTATCTCACTCCCTCGAGTCTCACTTTCTGTTCTCTGAAGTACTCAAGCCTTCCTCGGGCAGTGCACAGTGAATCTGTTTACCTCTCCAGCAGATGACACCCTTGGATGGCAACCAAGGGTGGTCCTTTACCCTAATGTGTTTCAAAAACTGGGACAGGCAAACAGAAAGCACTGCCAGCCTGGATGTCCACTCAGAATGTGCGGCTCCCAGGGGAGGTTTGATGGGGCTTCCTGCTTTTCCTGTGACATCCGGGACAAGGCCCTTCCACACTGCCAGGATTCCACCCCATCTGCAGCAGTTCCCCGTGGGGGAAGTCAGCATTTCCCAGACAGATCCCTTTTCTCCAGTCCTTTGTCCTTTTCTATGCTAACTGCATAACAGAAAGGCCCCTCTGCTTGGCCTTTTGAAATACAGGAACTATTTATGTTCTGTGGCCCCTGACACTTTTCACCATCTTTCACAACAAGACAAATAGAACTTTCTAACCAGAAACAGAACCAGATGAGCAGGTAACTTCTGAGTTATAAAACATGCATACACACAAGTCTAAACATTAAACATGCATACTGTGGCCACATTTTCCATGCACTCACACATTCATCAATAGAAACATTTTAAGTTGCACATGAAGGGAGACGAAGTTTCTAGGGCAATGCCATGGAAAGCAAGACAATTCCACAATGGCACAGCACCAGCAGCACAGGACTGAGGGTACAGAAGATGCTGGTGGTCACCTGCTTGTCTCTCTTCTCAGTCCATTCCTCTGGCCACAGTCCAGAGTCCCCATGGAGTCTCGGCAGGTCCCAGCCTGAACCTGACAAGAAGGGCTGGACCGTGGTAGAGGCTGAGAATAAGCCTCCCACAGCCGTGCTGCTTTGGGTGCAGCCTGGTGCTGCCAAGATCCAGCCAACAACTGGGCGGCCACTCCTCCTCCTGGTGCATCTGAGCAGTGCTTCCTTTCTACTGTACAAAGGAAAGACTAGCAGAAACACCCTTCAGCCAAAACAGAAGGGAAAGGGCTCATAATCTAGTGACAGAGTACCAGAGACCCTCTCAGGTATCCAGGGTTCCAGATAAAAGAGACAAGGACAATTAAAGCAGCAACAGGACCTGACAGTTCCCGGGACAAAGCCAAAGCAATCTCTCTCCCTAAAGGGAGGAAGATACCCAAAGACACTCCCTGAGATGGAGACTGGACCTTTCTGTTCCCAGTCAGGGGTTACTAGAAACAAATGGCCACTCTGTGCACGTGAACCTCAAATGGAGGGGTATCTCCAGCAGGTTCCCCCTCACTCAAAGTAGGGTTCATAAATGTTTCTCTACCCTACAGAATCGCTGTCATGGTTGCGTCCACCTCAGCAACCCTCACAGTTATTACAAATCAGCCGAGACAAAACAGCCGAGAGAAAGTAACAGGGACAGACAAACACAAGAATGAGCGCTCTTACCGGTCTGTGGCCAAAAGAACCTCCGGACCCTTAGGGGGTCTCAGTGGGCTCTCTGGGGATCCCAGATGAGCCCCCAAAATGTAATACCTGAATCTTAATCACCCAGAGAGACCACCAGAGACAGAGATGTCCAAAATGCAACAGCAAGGCTTATTGTCAGCGCAATACAAGCCTAGGCAGGGAGCTTGTTCTCCTCACCGCACTTGCACCCCATGAGTGCGGTGTAGGAAAGAGCTGAGCACCCTAAGTTGCACAAGCTTTTCATAGGCGAAGACTATGAGGCAGGGTTACTTGGGATCAAGGACACAGTTGTGCTGTGAATGAATTCATGCTTAGGGGCTTTTTACAGCTTAACATTCCTAGACCCCACCTGGATGGTGTGGCTGGCAGGTTTTTACTGCCCAAGGGTTGGATCATCCAGGTGTCCTTAGCGCTTAGCTCATTCTCTCCTAGAACTGGGCAAGACCCTGCCAGGAATGTGACACTGAACTCTATTTTATCTCGATGGCCACTAGAATACAAAATGGGGTTTCTTGAACTCAGTTTACTCTCTTCACCCTCCTTCTTCCAGCCTGCATGGTCAGGAGGGAGCAGGGAGGCCTGGCCTCACACACACCCAAACCCATGAACCAAGTGGATGCTGAGAGTCTTCACTGTCCCTTGGGGCCTTGGGAAGACAAAATCAGGAGTAGGAAGTGGGAGAAGGGCTGAGAGAGGTGGAGGGAACATTTTATCCAGTTATTTTACAGGCGAGGAGGCCGAGACAGTTGTCTAGGCTGAACTGATCACCACCAGACTCCCCAGGGCAAAGTGGGATTGACTGAAGGGATTCTGCTGGGGTTCACTGGTAGAAATCATAGCCTGGAGGGGTCCTTCCGGCCCAGTGCTACCCCTCAGCCCGTGTTTAAAGTCATTCCAACACTTCTAGCCACAGTTCAGAAAGCCTTTGTCCACCACTGGAGATCAAACTGAGCCAGACCAGCATTCCCTTTGGTCTCACAAGCAGAGATCTGCTTTGGAGCTCCCCCACCACCACTGCCACTAGGCTTCCTCAATAACCATGGTTTGTAAACAACAAAGTGTAGGTATGGATGATACCAAGGAAACATTGTCTTCAGACACAGCAGAGCTCACAGGTCTGAGCTCATTGAGGCTGTGGAGCACACATAGGGCCGGTACAGATGGAGTGCTAGCCCTGAAAGGGGAAGTGGACACTGCTGGGGTGCACTGTGTAGCACAGATGGGTTGAAGAAAGAAGGCATCCCAAGATGAAATGTTAAGGTCTATGTGGCAGCAGGAAGGTCCTCTTCTGATGGGCTGAGCCCCAAACAGCAGTACAAAGATGAATTTATTGAAAGTTACACCAAGTATTTCCTCATACCATGGCCCCTAATCTTAATTTACATGTCTTGCTGAAAGAGAACATCACATGCCTCCATGACTCCAGTCCTTATTGTGTATCATGTGCAGTACACAATAATACAAGAGCCCAGGTGTGTCTCAGGCCTCTTGTGACCAAAAGCATGCAAAGCCCCTTCAGCAAAACAATCACTGTTTTCCATAAGGATTCTTCAAGGTCCAAGTACTTCTAAAAAACAGCTGTATATTCTAATATCTACCCCATATGTGATTCTGTTAATTTCCTACACCAGGATACAAGCTCCCTAACCCAGAAGCCATCTCCAATTGACAACTCCTTGCAAAGGAAAAATTAGTTTTCTCTATGGAGCTGGGTAGAGGAGGGCCTTGTTCAAGAGGAAGCCGCAGGTGAAAACACAGAGCCGCCTCTGGGCCTGTCAGAATTTAATTTCCAACCCCTAGGGTTTTGGCTCACATGGGCAATTATCATCCCATTACCTGGCTGCCAAATGGCCAGAATGAAGACTCCAGGTGTCCGTGGCCAGAGGAAAGGGGAAACAGGAAAAGCAGTGTCCAGGCTTGACTAATGCTGCCCCAGGAGCTGTCCTGTCCTCTCATTGCCGTTCAGTCATTACAGATAGTGTCAAAGGCTCTACCTGTCCAGCCCAGACCTCCCCGGATGCAGTGTGTGAGAGCACAGGGCTGGGTTCAAGTCTACAATTTGAGTTACCCTCAGAGCCAGTGAGATGGCTGGCTACTCCAGAGAGTGGGTTCAGGAATGTCTTTGCTAAACAAATGCCTCAGGTGGGTTGCCCTCTGCCTGTGGATACACTTTAACCAACAATGAATTTGGTTACCTCTGGGGTCTCTCAAGGATTTCTTTGATGCTGGCAAGTTCCTTGGTCTAGTAGAGGGGAGGTGACGGTCTTTCAGTTCACTCCTGCCTATTAGTATGGCACTCTCATTGGCCTGCTCAAGTAGGCAAACAAGACACTGGCCTCAGAAAGCCAACATGGCCAACATGGCCAACACATGGTGGAAACAGGCAGGAGACCCAGAGTGGGATTATCCTGTCCGACAGTAAACCATGCTGCCTGCTTAGGTATCTAATGTCCTATCCACCTGGATCTTTACTGCCTGGACCCAGGCCTGTTCAACTCAACTACCAATCAAACATGGCTCCTCTGAATACACCTGCACACTAAAGAGCAGAGCTCAGGGCCTGTATTCTTAAAACACTAGTGTTTTCCCAAATCTCATAAACTCAACAGCACAAATCCTAACAGGAGCTGAATGCTGGTGGTGGTGCACACCTTTAATCCCAGCACTTAGAAGGCAGAGACAGGTGGATCTTTGTGAGTTCAAGGCCAACCTGGTCTACAGAGCCAGTTCCTGAACAGCCAGGGCTACACAGAGAAGGCCTGTCTTGAAAAAACAAAACACAGCAAAGAAGATAAGGGTTATCTGTCCAGGACCTTCCAGGAAAGGAAACATAGTGGTAAAATCTTTAGTATAAAAAAGAGATGAGAGTTTGTGGATAGAAGTAATGGATGCGCTAAAACATTTATGACAAAATGTGCAAATGCTGTGATGAAAGGACCCTCAGCTTCATTATATATAACATGTTTACAACCATCATTCCACATCCAGCTGGGCATAGTGGCACATGCATTTAATCCGAGCACTCCAGAGGCAAAGGCAGGAGGATCTCTGTGAATTCCAGGCCAGCCTGGTCTACAGAGTGAATTCTAGGACAGTCAGAGCTACATGGTGAGATCTGTCTCTCAATCAATCAATCAATTCTCTTCTGAAACAAAAGTAAACAGTTCTTTGGCCTGCTTAATTACATTCAGTAATTTACCATAACAGGCATAAACACCATTGTCACTACTTGTATTTTTGACTCTGTGTTATCCTGTTGCTTTGTTTGTTTTTGAGAGCTATTTCATCAGGATCTGAGAAAGTTTTGCACTCAAAAATATTTACAGCATGGCAACACTTTTACAGACACACAACATCACTCAGTCTCATGAGTATTCGCCAACCCCCTCTGGCTAGGAGCTTTTCCACATGAAATAAAAATTGAAGTTAGCATTACAGTTGATTCTGTGAAATAAATTAGTGTGTCTAGCAGGCCTAGCATTGTTTGAAGTACTAGAAAGTGTTAGTTAGCCTTGGTTTTCTCTGTTACAAATGTTCCTGCTGTAAAACCCTGGAAAATGACCTGGTGTATGAAGTTGGCACTCCATAAACTGAGAGGGTCAATAAAGATGGTCAGGAAAACTGGGGCTTCACCTGGGGCCAGCCACAGGAACCCCACCCCCAGCAAGCTGATGCAGATTTCAGGCAGTAAGGAGCCATCCACTGAGGATCTTGCTGGGGTGTCTACGCAGCTGCATCAGATGCTCTACAGAGCTAGCATGCTGCAGCATCCCAAAGTCAGAGTGCAAGGGAGACACCCTGTGCCCCACCCCAGATACATAAATATGTTGCCTGTTACAAAACAACCACCCACTCTCAATACCCGTATTGTTTTCCAACTCTCTGAAGGATTTTCAATCAAGAATTCTACAAGCAAGAAAAATGCATGGCACTCCTAGCTATGAAAACATGTATCCATGTCATCATGCACAAGTGTTTATAGCTTGTATTCATTGTGAATAATGAATCTGCTTTATATTCATCATAACAGTGTATCTGCTTTATATTCATCTCCTTTAAAGACAGGCTGCTTAGTTAAAGACTAGAATTTAGTTTCTCCCTGAACTTTCTGCATTGTTCCATATTGGCATCAAAAGGGCCTTCTTTGGTTAGGAAGGACACATACATGGAAAAGAAGAAAACTGGGTTAAGGCCTTTATCCCTGGCTTTGCACAGAGTCCAGTGGCCAAGGCTCTCTCACTACAGCCTCAGGACACACACACACACACACACACACATACACACACACCTACAAGGGCTTTCCTGGGTGAACACACACACACACACCTACAAGGGCTTTCCTGGGTGAACACACACACACACACCTACAAGGGCTTTCCTGGGTGAGCCCGGGTTCCTCCAAGCAGGGCCCCCATTACCTCGCTCACTGTCTTCACACAAGCCAGCTTCTCTAAGGAGAGAAGTGAAACCAGCCAGGAGAGCAGTTGAGACACAAATGGCTATGTGCAGGACCAGGATGCTGCACCACGCATCAGAAATAGGTAGCAGGATGCCAAGCCGCTCCACTGCCGCAGCCTCTGTGCGGGGATGCTGACCCCTGCTGGCCGAGTGCGAGAGTGCAGCGAGGTCGACTCCCAAGGTTCAGCAGGGGTAGTGGATGGTAGCACAGGGCCTTCCATGTCCCTGTGGCTGCCCAGGTGCTGTCAGTGCTTTTTGTTTCTAGGAAAAGAAGTAAAGAAAAAGAAAAGGAATACGGAGCCTGAAGACTCTGGCATCTCTCTAGGTCCTACCTGCATCTCCAAAAGACCCCTGGTACAGGGCACCAGCCAACTCCTAACCTGAGCCCTTGAGACCTCTCACTCAGACAGATGGTTGCTGGCTGTAGTCAGCTGAAAATATCCCAGAGATATTCAGGGCCTAATCCCAGGAACCTGTGGAGATTTACTGAAATGGCAAGAGAGACTTAGATTGTGAGAAAACGAAGGATTAGGATGACTAACTTAAATTATTTAAGTGGACTCTGTATGTAATCACCTGTGTCATCAAAATGACGCCAAGGTAAAGGAATATGTCACTCACTACAGAAGAGAAGCCACCTTACAGGAAGGAAAGAAAGAAGTGTTGGAAGAGAAAGAGTTCCTCTTGTAGTACACAGAGTCTCTGCTGAGAATAAATTATTATTATATGTTATCTATTATTAAGATATTACATATCTTAATAAATATTAAGAGAATAGAAGATTGTAACTTTTTTTAAACAGCGGGAGCACTGAACTAATGCATAACTTGTACTCAGTATTTAGAATTAAGTAGGTTAATGAACAAGACAGATCTCCACCTCCATCCCAGGAAGTTTATCTGCCACCTCCTGGGTTTTTAAATGTAACTGGCAAGTAGACAGAATAGCAGAAGACTAGGTGCACGTTAGAAAAGACTAGCCTGAGGGACATGCCAAAAGGGAAAAAAAAGAAAAGAAAGCCCACCGAGATAAACCTTCATAACTGTTAGGGCAACTATAGGCAGAGAGAGTGACATGCCATGGTGAGGACTGGGAGAGATTGCAGTCCCCATACACTGCTGGTCGGGCTGTGCAATGATGCAACCATCCTGCAAAGTAGCTTGGCAGGTTCTTAAAAACCTGAGCATAAATAGCAGTATCACTCAGCAATGTATCCCCAGGAACAACACCCAGGAATCCAACCAGGAATACACATGACTCATATATGATAGCTACAGCCCACAATAACTCAGATGGTCAACAATGAATGAAATGCAATGCATATGCGTGGGATATTATGCACAAACCAAAAGAAACAGATCGCTAATGTGCTACGGCATGTGTAGACCACTAGACCACACAACACACCAGTTGAAAGAAGCTATTTGCAGAAGACTGAGGATCACATGATTTCACTTTTCAAGAAATGTGAAGGTGCAAATCTAACTAGGGATGGTGGTATACACCTGTAACCCCAGCCCTAAAACACAGAGACCAGAGAATTGTGAATTCAAGGCCATCAGGGTATACATACTAAAACACTGTCACAAAACAGACAAATCCAGAGACAGAAAGATCTCTGCCTGGGGCCAGAGATGACGCTAGGACTGGGGACCAGTACAACAGACAGAAGGGATCAGTCCAGGGTGATGACTTTTAAAACCAGGTTGTGTGATGATTACACAATACATTTAAAGCAAGGAAATCTTACTCTATAGAAATCATACCTCAATAAAAATATTTTGTTTTGTTTTTTGACACAGCCCAGTGATAAGCCTTAAACTGCATTTTAAGTGAGGCTCTTGAAAAATATTTTAGAACCTTAAGTAGAATAGGCAGCCAAACAAGGTGGGTTTCAGGACAACTGCCTAACTCTTCTTTAGACCAACATGGCAGTGGTTCCCCATCAACAGCCCACTGGTGTCATGATGCTATCTTTATTTTATTAATTAATTTATTTATTCATTTTTTGTGGTACTGGGAATCCACCACACACACACACACACACACACACACACACACACACACACACACACACATATATATTAGGCAAACACTGTAATGTTAAACTACAGACCCTCACATTTTTTACTTTGTATTTTGAGCAGAAATCTCACTATTGGCTTGCCCAGGCTAGGCTTGAACTATGTCAGCCTCTCAAGCGGCTGGGATTACAGGCCTGGTCCACCAGGCTTGGCTTAATGCTATCTTTTATATCCCAGAGAGCTGTGGGAACAGAGTTGCAAATTATTCATCTCCTACCTCTGCAAGAGCCCCACCTGGAAGCCAGTACACGCCTCACAGTGTCCCAGTTCATACAACAGCCTGTCTGGCCTGCTGCCTGAGCCTTCTCTAAGGCAGGCCTAAGATCTCATCCTGTCCACAATATCACCTGGGTGTGTCCAGCTGGAGCAGTTGAGGCACAGTGCATTCTCCTATTCCCCCATGCCCTCTGAGGGCTTGATACCCTGAATTGGACAGATGCCCTGATAAACAGCATACAGATGTAGATGTGCATAGGGGCCACCCTAGAAAGTGATGACCCAAGAACTCTTCCTGACAGAGGCCTGGGAAATCCCTCAGGAATGTAACTACACTGAGAGGTAACCAATGATTCTCAAGTAACTGAATGTCCACAGACAAACAATAGAGGTAAATTATTCTCTCTGGTGTGGGCCAAAGCCTCAGGCAATAAACAGCTTGTGACAGTCTCAAGGCTCCCTGGGTGTGATGACTTTCCCGGCCTTCTTACACTTCCCTGGTTGATGAAATCCCTAGAAATCAGAGGCAACTGTGTCTCTTTGGCAGACCTGATCACCAGGTAGATAAGAGACTTTCAAAGTTGCCTCTGGCATGTACTGATCACCAAGTCAGCCACACCAGAGCACTGCATTTAGGGGCGACATTCCTTGAATTCCTTCAACAAGTAAAAGCCTTCCATCCACAGAACAGGCCCCAACCTGTCACTGCAGAGGCAATGGCCCCCTCCAGAAGCCTGGGACACTCGGAGAGTTCTTTTCTTCAATCTACTTTGCAAGTTCATACTTAACAATGTTCATAGAATGCAGTCACCCACCTCTGCAGCTCAACCAAACAAACATAAAGGTAAGGGCTGGAACCACAGATCTCTTGCATCCTCTCCAGTAGTCCAGTACAAAATGCCAGGTATAGGTGGAGAACAAAATCATTCCCTTTTCAAATGTGCATGCGTGTGTGTGTGTGTGTGTGTGTGTGTGTGTGTGTGTGTGTGTGAGTTTTTCTCCTGTTCACGGCTGAGGTGTATAGTCCTGACAGCTGAAGAGCACAGACAGTGACCACAGGAGACAGAGTCTCTGTAAACAGATGGAGGGAGAACAGTGAGCAGCTTCTCACTGGCCACGTGGAGAGGAAGAAAGTGCTGAGGACAACAGAGTTTTCCAGAGCGCGCTCACAGCTCCTCAGTCATTCCTCACTCACCCCAGTGGATGATCACTGTGTGCTCTGAGATCCAGACAGCCTTAACCCCTGGTGCAATCCTTTTCTTCACAGGCCTATGATGGGGGGCACCAAGTTGAGTGACAGCTGAGCGCTCTGCCTCTGGCAGGGTGGCAGCTCCACAGCATCTCAGGCGTCTGCCCTGTGACCAGTAGAAACTCCCTGAAAGCAATGAGGGGCAGCTGCTCTATGCTGGACCCACTCAAAAGACATCCACATCAATTTTCTGGTGCAAGTCTCAGCTTAATATTGTATTTGGTAAAATGCAAGAAAAAATTCCAAAGTCACAAGAGACTCTGAGAAACAATTGTCTGCTCCGGCTACTCCCTACCTGTCTACTGTGATCAGTCAGGGGCACCATCCCAACCGACATGCTCGGAAACTAAGGCTTTTGAGAGAAAGCCAGCCTGGGCAAAGGTTCTCTAGGACATTATTTTGCCTTCTGTTCCAAATTCTAGATCCTTCAGGGAATACTTGCTTTAGTGTTTGTGGCCAAAAGCCTTAACGTGGAATCAGGAAGCTGACCTGCTCATTGCACAGGTCTTGCAGGAAAATTCTAGCAATTTTAAGCACACAAAAGGTCATGCTACCCAGGCCACCAGAACCTGAGTGAGGAGCACTAACAACATCCCAGGATGCAACAGTGGCTGATCTCATTACAGAAGAAATGAATTTGGCTGATCATTGCTCCTGGCCAGTCCTCTTTCCACTGTCTCCAGGCTGTTACTGAACTCAACGACTGCCCTTGTCCTTTCTTGCTGGTCTCTGTTGGTCCCTGAACATACCAGTTACAGCCCTGCTCCTGATTTAGTGTCATCTGGAAGCCTTTCCCCAATGGCCTCTTCATGCCTCTGACTGAGGCTTCTCACTCACTCACTGCCTCTGAAAGACTATACTCACCCCTCACACTCGCCCTTTGCTCTCTGTGATTTTTCTCTATATGATGTACCAGTCCATCTTTTCAATCTTTTATCTTGTCAGCACACTTAAGTCCACAGGGAAGGGATTTGTGGTTTAAGCTTGCTATTATATCTGCAGTATCCAGAACAGTAACTAACCCACAATGGAAATGTAACTAGTGCATTGCTTAAATGGACCAGTGAGGAGAAAGCCTTTCCTGGAGCTGAGAGTTGAGCATAACTGTCATAACGAAGACTAAGAAGTGGGCTGTTGTCCCTCAGAAACAACCTTCCTGACCAGTGGGTCAAGAAAACAGGGACCCTCGACCTAAAGGGAGAAATGGAGGAGCAAGAGACATGAAGAATGACCAGCAAGACAGTATTCTGATCAAGCTGGATGATTTTATTAATCTCAGGGGGTTTATATAGTAAAGAAGGAGGTCTGCAGGGCAGAGAGTCACATAGGAAAGGAGTGCGGAATCTCTTCAGGTTGTTTGCACAGATGTTCTGACAAGGAGATAAAGCAATTCCTTGCAGCCCAGGGTATGTCACATAGTTTCTGTTTATGACAGTCTAACTGTCATAAAAGGAAACAGAGGCCCATAAACTTATAAACTGAAATGTCTAAGCTAATATGGCTTGGCAATTATGGGAGATGCAGAGACCTATAAGCTTAAAATGACTAACTAAAAAATGGCTAAGCTAATATGACTATCCTAAAGCCAGTACAGGCTTTGGCTCCCATCATGGACCAGAGGGGTCCCTGACTTCTTTCTGATTGGCTCAGTCCTGGCTGACTCCCACCAAATCCTGCAAGCATGACAAACATCACTGTTCTACAAATCCTAATTGGTCTTAAATACAAACCCAGAGCCAGTTATTGGGGTAAATGCTCAAAGATCAGGGGAGCAGAGGAACAAGCCACTAGAGAAATGTTTCCCCACTACTAAATCCTCAGGCCCGAAGGGGAAGATCCTGTCTCCAGGACTCCTCAGCCGAAAGGGAAGGGCAGAGCTGCTGTCTCCTCCTGCCTTATAATCAATCCTACCTTCGCCCATCCGTATCACTTCCTGTCTCAGCCTTCCTAATGCTGGAATTAAATGTGTGAGCTACCACTGCCTGGTTCTGTTTCTCCTTTAGACTGGGTTCATCTCGTGTATGTGGCCTTGAACTCACAGAGATTCATCTGCCTCTTCCTCCTGAGTGCTAATGTTAAAGGCGTGTGCCACCACTGCCTGACCTCCATGGCTAACTCTGTGGCTGGCTCTGATCTTCAGGCAAGCTCTATTTGATACACAAACTGTCACCACACATCACCACCTACCAGCAGTCCAGACACCCAACCATCTCTCATGAGTGCTCAGCATTCTTGCTAAGAATAATGGGAAGCTGAGACAGACACACTCGTTCCTTGAGACTTAGAGTGTGGCTAGAAAGTATACATGACCTTCAGGGTGCTTTTTGGGGGATGTTTTTAAAGGAACATTGTCCATCTGTGGAGAAATTTGAAATCGTTTTTAAAGAACACAAGACTAGACAATATAGTTATGAGTCTATCTTATTGACTATTGTATACATCTAGCTTCAATTCAGGAGGAGTTCTCTCTCTCTCTCTCTCTCTCTCTCTCTCTCTCTCTCTCTCTCTCTCGTGTGTGTGTGTGTGTGTGTGTGTGTGTGTGGTGATCAGATGATGACCTGTGGGTATCAGTTCTTTCCTTCCGTCATGAAGCTCAGGCGCAGACCATCAGGCTTGGCAGCCTTCATCCACCGAGTCTCACTGGCTCCTGAGACATGAAACAAGCAGAAGGCAGGACTGCCTGCCTTACTGAGGAGGAGGGAGATTAGCAAGAGGGATGGAGGAGGGCATCTGGGGAACGGGAGCACTGACAGTGAAGTATAAGGACGTATATGAGCGAAAGCACCATAATAAAGCCCATTGCTTTGTCTGCTAACTTGAAATTTTAATCAAGAAAATTTGTTTATTTATTTTGACTCACTGTTCTGGTCCAAGCTCTAGAAGCTGTATCTGGTAATGGCCTTCCTGCTGGGAGAATGCTGAGGTGACATGGTGACATGGAACAACACAGTTCTAGAGTATATTAATATATAGTGTTCTGTCTGCATGTCAGCCTGCACTCCAGAAGAGGGCACCAGATCTCATTTTAAATGCCTGTGAGCCACCATGTGGTTGCTGGGAACAGAACTCAGAACCTCTAGAAGAGCAACCAGTGCTCTTAATCTCTGAGCCATCTCTCCAGCCCCCCTTCCCTCAGTATCTCTTAAGAACTGAATCTACTCAACCTTTTTCTTCCCTCTGTTTTCTGATTTGCTTGACAGCTTTATTTGAAATAAAAAAAAAATATTTTTTGATGTGTATGTGTGTGGTGTGTTTGTGCATGTGTGTGCGTTCTCATGTCTGTGATTAAATGCATATGTATGTGTGTGTATGGTGCATGCATGTATGCAGATGCATATGAGGGCCAGGGGTCATTTTGCACCTTACTGAGGCAGGATCTCTCACTTGGACCCAAAGCTTGCTGATTTGGCTAGGTGGGCTAGCTAGCTTGTCCCCAATCTCTGTCTCTGCCTTCCCAGTGCAGGGGATATTTGTGGGTCTCCACGCTGGGTGTCATGTACATGGGTAGTAGGGTTAAACTCAGACCCTCACTTGCGCAGTAAGTACTTTTTCCACTGAGTCAACTCCCCAGGCCCTGAAATGAAAATTCTCAGGCTCAGAAAAGCTCAGCTATTACAATGAAGCACCCAGGAGGGTGCTGCCCATAAACACCAAGGAGATGGGCTGTGCCCATGAGCCAGTGAGCTCAGCAGGGAAAGTCCGATTTAGAAGAAAGATGACACATGACTGCCACCCCATCAGCTGGCAGACTCAAGCAGGAAGATCACGAATTCTAAGCCAGCACAGGATAGAGTGAGGCCCCATCACAAGCAAATAATCAAATAGGCACACAGTTAAGAATCAACTAAATGTTTGGGCAGCTCTGTGTTCACAATCTCCTCCAGGAACAGCTTTCTATTCCATGAAACTGGTTTATTCCAGACTCTTGACACACCCAAGGAAAGAGAAAGTCCCTGCAAAAGCACACCCACCCCCCACTGCGGACGGCGGTCACCTCCCACACAGGTCACAGACAGAACAGTGTTGATGATTTTTAAAGTGGCAATGTGAGACAAGAAAAAGTAATACCCTTTGAAATGTCTAGTGGATTCAGAAGGTGCTGGCAGGAACTGGGGAGGGGTGCTGTCTGGCTTCTTTCCCATTTGTTACATACCAGCTTAGTGGTATGATTCCCACTCAGTGGGGATCCAGGACACACACACACACATTTTAGCTAAACTGGAATCCATTTCCTTGTCCCAGAGCCCCAGCTCCACCACCATTAACTCCAAAACTAGACTGCAGGGCAAAGGTCTGATTTAAGCCTCATAGGATTCTCAAAGCTCTGCTTTAACAGAGTGGAATGAGGCTGTCAGAGGAGCATCCCACTCTATATATAGGTAAGAGGGGATGCCTGGAGGGCTAGCCTGTTGGACCCTCATTACCGGATGAGCCAAAGAGCCACAGCTAACGACCCTAGAGTGTGCATTCAAAGTCCCATCTCACAACATTCACAAGCTGCTCTTCCACAGAACTCTTCCTTCCTGACAGTCCTACACAGGAGCTGTTCCAATGACCACTCAGCAATACGCTGTGCCAGCAAGCTGACTCCTGGGGATGAGGAGGAAACAGGTCAGATGACAAGGTACCTCGTGACATTGCCTTCCACAGACAGACAGACAACAAGAGGAAGTCACCAAAAGTCCACAGAAGTGCTCGGAATGATCCAGGATGCTGTGGCTGCTGGTGGACTAGTAGCCCCTGAGAGCTGCAGCAGGTGGCTTAGGCTGAGGGCCTGATGAAGGAGACCAAGGGCAAAGCCTGACCCAGACCTGGCCAGGGCGACAAGGAACTGAAAATGCCTTTAGGTTCATGTGCACTGGAGCACACTCTGGTCCTCCTGAGAAATGATCTCGGGGTCGAGATTTTTGGTGCCCCAGGAACAGGAGGAAGCACTGTGGATTTGAACCTGGTGTCCTAGTCTTCTTGGATCTCTGGTGTTGGGATAGGGAGATTACCTATGGCTCCAGCAGGCTAGTTCTCCCTAGTAGAGCTCTTCTGAAAATTAAGTAAGATTAAGGTTACAGTGTCCAGCATGCAGCAAGGGTTCAGCTTGACTCAAACATCCAGGGACCTGAAGGCCATCAGGACATGGACTTCATGGTAGGCACAGGAAGTGTTTGTGGCCTCTTCTAGATCCTCCTGCCCTCTCCACCCTTCTCCAAGTCTATCAAGACGTCCAGCCACAGTAGGGGCAACCTTCTTCCCCTCAGTGTCTTGAGGACTTCACCCCCCAAAAAAACAACTCAAAAAGGTGCTGACATGCAGACTGAGTTTGGAGGCCAGCTTCTCCCCGAGGGCTACTCACCCATAGTTGCCCCCATACACACACCTGTGGATCCTTACCCAGAACCTATGTGGCCCTGTTTATACTCATCTTCTTTCAAATCTAAGAGCCAGTCCAGACTTGGGCCGAAGTAGTTAATTTTACATAGTTGTGACCAACAACCTGGCAGAAACAATCAGGAAGGAAGAATTTGTTTAGGCCTCACCATTTCAGAAGGTCTGTGTATGGAAGCAGAGCACCAATGGTAGCGACAGGCTGTGTCGGGGAGCTGTAAGAATGGGAACAGGCAGGAGGCACAGAGTCAGGATGGCCAGGATCCAGGGAAATTCTAGGGCATGAATTGTTTTATCTAAAGAGATCCTGCTTTCTCAGGCTCCAGCACTCTGAAAATGTTTGCACTCCTTTGTAATGTCAAGGTCAAGGTCACTCCTCATTTCACACTTCTCTCCTGGTCTTCTCCACCTATTGCCACTTGTATCCCCGCAGTGCTCTCAAATGTGCCCACGATGTTTCTGAGCTCCCCATCTGGGCAACACACTGGCTACAGAAGGCATGATTTCTACCTGGACATGTGTGATTCCCTTTCCCCCCCCCACTTCCTGCATTTCTGCCCAGAACTCTATCAACAGTGCCAGGAAACACCACTGTATGGCGCCTCTCCCTCCATTCCGTCATTGCCTGAGCCAGAGCTCCAGAAGTCTCTCTATGGGGATAGTCCACGCTTGCCATGTTTGGGAGCATTTGTGGGTGGCTTTTCTGCATAGAAAAGATTAAGATTATTCAGAAATTATTTGAGGCTTTCTGAGGCTCACCTGTGGGCACAGCTGAGCTCGGTTCCTTCCGCCCTTGCTCCTGACCTCACGACACTGCCACTGCTTTTAAAGATACTGGAGAGGCACTGTGGGAACAGAGGTGGTGAGTCCCAAAGCAGAATTAACCTGCCCAGACACAGTGTGAAGTCTCAGGAGAGGTTGCTGCTGAAATCAAACCTTTCTTTCTTAGCTTGTTTTTGCCAGTGTGTTCTATCTCAATAATAGAAAAAAAAAGCAATACAGTAGCATCTAAGAACATAGATCGGTGGTATCACACTTACCTAGCATGCATGCTATAAAAAAAGTAACTTTTAAAGAATCTATATAATTTTGACACTATGGTCTTAAAAACTTTCCTTAGCTTTTCTTTTCAGCAGAAAAACATTAATATAAAGAATTATTAATTAATAATACTCTATTGACTTCAGCAATAATTATCAGTTTGACATATTTTATTTGGCAATATTTTCAGTATTTAAAGAGCTAAGGGTTAAAAATTTCACATTGTCCCCTCTTCTCTCTCTGTCTCTGTCTCTCTGTCTCTGTCTGTCTGTCTGTCTGTCTGTCTCTCTCTCTCTCTCTCTCTCTCTCTCTCTCTCTCTCTCTCTCACACACACACACACACACACACACACACACACACACACACACACGGGGGGGGGGGGGCCCGCGGGCGGTGTATGCAACTAGTGGCTCCATTATGACACTAGCCAGGATCTTGGTCCCACAGGGAAAGTCCAGACAGGTGTCCATGTCAATAGATATTGGCAAAGATACTCAGTGCTTTCTTTTTTTCTCTCTCCAGCGGGGCCAAGTTGGCAAGTTTGCAAAGTTGAGAAGCGAAGACCAAAGGCAGAGTGCATCTGTCTACACCTACCTGCTCCTTGCCTCTCCCACTAGCTGCCACTGCTCTGCCATCCTTTAGATGGCCAGACTCCATGAGTCTGCAGTGATCAGCAGTTTCCTCTCCCAGATTTCTGTGCAGGGAGTCAGTGGCTTGTTAAAGCAAACCTCTGTGCCAGAGAAGTCTCTAAAATGAAAGGCTGGTTGAGTTGTCCAGGCAAAGGACAAGGACCTAGGACAAGTTCCCACAACTTCCAGTACAGTGTGAAGTACTGGACAGAAAATACCCACCAGATCTTAGTCAAAGACATTTACAATAATGAACTTCTGGGGAAGGAAGCCATGCATCACTTACTGTAAATCTATATGGTTAGAGAGAAGAGAGCAGAATATCAAAGTGGACAAGACAGCTCAGGGCCAGGATGGAAGTGTGTGAGAGGAAGCTGTTGCTGCTGTGGATCATGCAACAGGTAGGAGCTCGATGGCATCTGGAAGGTCATGATGGGGTCTGCGTTAAGCTTTACTATATAAATGAGGCATGGGGTGAACCAGCCATGGCTCTGAGGTCTGGGCCTGGACTGTTGCAGGGCCATGTCTGGGTTAGTAGCCCTGATGCAGCCATGGTCTGTATTGATATCCATAGCTCCTGATACCACTAAAGGCTGATTGTTGTAGAATATTATTTTAAGGTGTGTTACTTTTGTTTATGTTGCATTTGTTTAACTCTGTGAAGCTGTGTTACTGTGCCTGTGTAAAACACCTGATGGTCTAATAAAGAGCTGAACGGCCAATAGAGGGCAGGAGAAAGGATGGACGGGGCTGGCAGGCAGGGAGAATAAATGGAAGGAGAAATTTGGGAGAGAAAGAAGAAAGTAGCCAGAGAAGAAGGACACAGGGGTCAGCCACTCAGCTACATAGCCAGCCACGGAGCAAGAGTTAGATTTACAGAAGTAGGAGAATGGGAAAATCCAAGAGAAGAGAGAGAGAGAGAGAGAGAGAGAGAGAGAGAGAGAGAGAGAGAGAGAGCAGATAATTTAAATTAAGGAAAGTTGTCAAGAAACAAGCCAAGCTAAGACCGGGCATTTATAAGTAAGAATAAGCCTCCATGTGTTATTTACTTGGGAGCTGGGTGGTGACTCCCCACCCCCCAAAGAAAAAAAACAATTAACAAAGCCTGATAAAATAGAGTTGTACAGAGCTGGCTCTGCCTCTCTGGCTGCAGCACTAGGGAGAAGTGGTTCTGCCCCTCACCCACTGAAGTGCTCAGGAGAGAGGGTTCTACACCTTACCTGGGCAGCACAACAGAGTTAGCCCTGCTCGAAGGGGCATGGGTGAGCTGAGGCATGAGAATGGGAGAGTAGATCATCCCTGCCATGTGATGATAAAAAGATGCCTCTCCTCATCCCTTATCACCTGCAGCATGTGGGAGACCTGACCCAACCCCTCACCAGCTACAGAACTCAAGAGAGTTAGCCTTGTGCCTTGCCTGGGAAGCACAGTAGTGTTGACCGTGTAGACTGGGTACAGCTCTAAGGGTACGAGAGGAATATAGCTGGTACTGCCTCCCTCATCTGCAATGTGGTGGTAGGGTCGAGGGAATAATGCCCTCCCTTCTCACCTGTAACATCTCCTGCTGGCAAAGGGAACTGACTCTTCCTTTTGCCAGCTCCAACACTTGGGAAAGCAGGTCCTGCACCTCATTTGCACAGTACAGCAGAGCTGACAAGGATCGACGTGAGCCAGGCTGAGAATGTGAGCATTGAGAGATCTGGCCCTGCTCCTCATCTGCCATATGGCAGCATGGGCCGGGAAGAGATACTCTTCACCTTCCACCAAGGCCCCTTTACCCTCAGGCAGGCGAGAGAACTGGCCTTGAGGTCATTAAGAGCAGAAGAGCAGTCTCATGTCTCAGGAGCTACAGCACTCTGCACTTGGGAGAACAGGCCCTGCACCTCTCCTGGGCAACACAGTAGGGCAGGTGGAGGTAGGCATGAGCCAGCCCCAAAGTTGTGAGCATGGGAAAGTTGTCTCCACTACTAATCTGTCGTGTGGAGGTGTGGTTGGAAAAGAGATGCCTCCTTCCCCCTTGACCCTCATTGCCTTCAACAGATGAGGAGCTTCACCATCTGCAGCACTTGGGCCAGTGAACCCTGCCCCTCACCTGGACAGCACAGTAGAACCCTGAGACTGTGAGCATGGGAGATCTGCCCCTCATCTGCCATATGTATGGGAGGGGGAGAAATGCTCCCCCATGTCTGAGGCAGGTGGGAGATCTGGTCCCGAGGTCATAACAGAGGAGAGTTGTCCCTGCCCCTTCCCAGCTGCAGCGCTCTGGAGGGTGGCCCCTGCACCTCACCAGGGCAACACAGTAGAGCTGGCCCTGAAGGAGTAGCTGTGGGAGAACCAACACTGAGGAGAACTGGCCCCGCCCCTTGCTCATCACTGCAAGGGGTGAGCTAGCCAGGGCAATGCTCGAGAGCTCACCCTGGTGGTGAGGACAGGGGAGAGCTGGCAGGTCACCAACTACCCAACCCTGCAACTACCCAGCCCCAGAACCAGGGTTATGAGTCAGCGCACCCCAACCACCACCCCATCTGTGAACTGTGGGAGCATATGAAGGGGCCTGTCCTGTAGACCCAAAGTTGCAGGATCTCCATGACACAGGATAATAACAGGACATTCAAGATGAGCCAAAGGACCCAGCATTGATAGTGCAGCAGAAACCAGAGGCCTTAATGCAGACCAATGACTCATTGCAATGAACATTTGTGAGTAAGGATGTGTGGTTCAAAGTGTTTACTGCGTGAGTCACTGTGTCACATTGCAGCTTCCATGACGACTGATGGTTTTTCTTTTTTATTTATTTCTCTTAAATTTTATTTTATTTTATTTTGGGGGGAAGGTTGCAAGGGCAGAGCATAGATACAAAGGGATGGGAAAATGAACAGAATTGAGATGCATGATGTGAAAGACAAAGAGAATAAATAAAAATAAGGTTAAAAAAAAAGAATATGAATGTCTTTATGTCCTCGGCATAAGAGTTGTTACCTGGGTAACCGCATCCTGCTACCCTTGCAATTGAACTCGGGAGAGTTCAAACTTTTCTCTTCTTCTCAAGCCCTGTGTTAGATACAAGTTTGGAAAACCAAGGCTGGGGCCCACCTGACCTTGGGGACAATGCTTGTCTAGACTTCAACCATAATAATGGCAGATTTCTACTCAGGCAGTGTTGGGAGTCGGGGACAGGTCTTCACTTAGCCTCCAACCAACACAAATGCCTGGAGATCGGTGGCGATAAGGGCCAACAACTTTGATTCCAGCTGGAGCTGAGGCCAGTGTCTGTACAAAGCGAAGGCAAACTCCACATCAGGACTGTGGCTGAGAAGGCCACAGCTGCGAAGTGCAGATTCTCGGGGCAGTGAAATGGCTTGGTGGATATAGGTGCATCCTGATAACTGTGAAAACTTGAGTTTGATCCCCCAGATCCACATGGTGAAAGAAGAAAACCAATGATTGAAAATTGTTCTGCCCTCAATATGCATGCCATGGTGTTTACATGCACACAACACAGACACACACAAGAAGTAAAAAGGGGGAAGGAAGGAAGGAAACCTATATATCCCTTAACGTCTCTGGAGCTTTGGTGGCAGGGTTATTTATACCCCTTAGCGGGACTTTTTGGACTGAACCACTTTGTGAAATGCTCCAGATGTTAACACTCCCACAGCTGTACCCAAGAATCCTTTACTAATCCCTGCTAACACTGCCAGTCCCAAAACATTCTGTTCTCCCCAATATTCAGCTTCCAGAAAGAAAACCTACAGAGGCAGAAGCCATGGAGGGTGGCAGCTAGGAAAAGACACGTCAATAATTCAGTGCCCTGGCTGCCAGTGATTCAATTAGGTGAGTGTGCTGTGGCTGCTGATCCGGGTATTTCCGGCTGGATTCACATCAAGCGGGCAGATGACCAGCCTTCCTTACATTCACACTGGCCCAGGCCCAGGCTTGAATAGAAGAATGCTCTGTATACTACCTCTCCCCAGACTCAGACAGTGACACAGGCCACCAGATAGCATCAGCCAGGACAAGCCCTTCTGGGCAAGAGACAGCTCATCTGCAAGAGTCTGCTGCCGTTAGCTGAAGCCATCCGGCACCAAAGGCTACAAGGAACATGTTGTCCTTTCTTCTTAGGCAACTTCCTCTTGCATGAAATATGTCCAAATAAAGGAGCTGCTTAAGTCGCAAACCAGAGAAAGGTTAGCTCAACAGGAAAGCCAAGACTGAACATCCACATGAGATTTTCTTAATTTCTTTTTTTTTTTCCTGTTACCATTATTGTTATTATTAGTTTGGTAGGGGTCATTTGAGTTTGGCTTTCCAAGTGCTGTCTGGAAAAAGTCTGGCCCACGCACTAGGCTGCCCAGGCTCTGCTGCTCAAGACTGAAATGGGCATTGTGGATGCAGACGCAGCTCTCAGATTTCTTGTTGCAGGCTTCTCTGAGTCAAGCGACCTGTCCAGACCAGTCCCCTCATCTACCCAGAGGCCACTCAGGAAATGCTTGGCTCGCACTCCTCAACTCATGTGCCAAACGGCTGCGATAGCAATCTGGCTCCCAGCAATCAGAACAATCGCAGCTGTAAGCAACACGCTCTGACTGCAGAAGCAGAACCATCCACAGCAGGGCTCTGTCCTGCCTGTAGCCCGCCCCCGCGTGATGCTCCAGCTGATGGCTGGGAAGCCCGCCTGGAAAGTATGTCTGTTGACAGCAAACAGAGTGAGTGAGGCGCAGAACAGGCTGCCAGAAACAGAACCCGGCCACTAACCAGGACTGTTCTGCGATGTGAACCTCCCGTCCTCTTTTAAATCTGAACTTGATTGTCGGGATCTCATGATAGCCTTGGGGGCTATGGGACCTCTATATTTGTTCCTTCTCCCGATGGGGCCACACTCCATAAATCTTTTTCTTCTTCTCTCTCTGATTGGCCTGTTGCGGCAGAGCGGCCACGCCTAGGTGCTGGGCTGCCAGAGCCCACGTTCAAACAGCGCTGATAAAATACTTGTCTCCTAGCTAAAATGCAAAGCGCAAGAACGTATACTTTTACTTACAGCTGGGGCTCAGGGTCTTTTGAAAATGCCCGATGCTGCATGAAACCTAGTAAATATTTACTGAATGAGTGCACCGATCTTACATTACGATTGACTCAAATACCAAACCCTATTATCTCACTGAGTTAATTATAGACTCACCCAATAGGTGTGTGAGAGAATATACCAAGTATGGAGCTCCAGTTGTCTAGTGTAGAAGCAAGAACGACGGCGTGTTTTCTTGCACTTTCACTGAAAATAAATAGGCCAGCTCACCATGTTGGGGGGCATGGTTGCGACTCCTACTTATAGTCACAAGATGGCACCATTGCTCAGAGTCTTTACCCTGGAAAGCAGGCTAGCATCAGAAAATTTCTCATTCCTCCTTCCCCTACTCCTCCTCTTCCTCCTCTTCCTCCTCTCTTGTCTTCTCTCTTCCCCTCTTTTCTTCAGTAAACGTAAGCCACACTGGGAGAGCAAGCCTTTCCTGAAGCTAGGGGAAGGAAGACACCAAGCAGGATACTGTGCTCAAGACGCCCGACAGGAAAGACTGGATCCATAAGCTTTCACTAACCTCTGGCCCAAGGCCCAGAGCCCCTGCTATCTATCCTGCCTTGGCTGGCTGTGGGTGCCGCTTGTGATATTTTGTATTTGGGAACAAATTCCTAGGGATGAGGCAGGGCTGCAGTATGGAATTGGGGCAGTGTAAAGTAGAGGAAAAAGGCAATATGAGAGATTTTCCTATCCTGACTGCGATCCGGCCTATGGAAAGGTGGGTGTCACTGTCCAGCAGGCATCCTCTTGTGTTCAGATGACTCTTGGCCAGAGGGAGGAGCCTCACTTTCCTGGGTTCTAGCTACAGAGCTCTGAATGCTCTGGTTCAAGCCGTTTGCTGGCCTCAGAAGGAAAAGCCAGGAAATGAACCACATCCGTAGGAATTATGGGTGCTCCCCTAGTCGGGTCCACTTCCCCTCTGCCAGTCAAACCCCAACAGCCACTGTGCAGAAACGGGTGAAAAGTGTTCATGCTAGAAGGTCATTCAGGGTGATAATTAGGGCAATCATTAATTTCTGAGGCCCGAGAGTGACTCATACAGATCAAAGGAGGGTATTTATGGCTTTGATACAAGCCTTCCATTCTTCACCCTGCCATAATAAATAATATGAAGTTGTCACTCTGCTGCCCGCCCTCTGCCCAGCTGCCTCTGTCCTGAACCGAATGCCTCCTCCCCCTTCTCTCTACTCTCTTCATTCTCCCAAAAGGTCAAGACATTCTCTGCTGGCTCACTGGGCTGTCACGTGCCATGAAGGGAGGACTCAGTACCCACGTCCCCAGACAAGGGCACTGGCAGGTCTGGGGTGGGCTTGGAGCTGACTCTCCTTGGGAACTTACCAGTCTTATTTTGCCTGAGTGTGTTTCTCAAAGCTTAGACTAGAAGTCTGGCTGTCGTTTCAGAGCTCTGTGACCTCAAGGGAACTCGGAAGCCTCCATTTCCCGCTCTATAAAATATGGATAATAATAGCACCAATCTGACTTATGAGAAAGACAAGATAAAATATGTAAAGTGCTCAGCACCAAGCCTATTACAAAACAATGCCAGAGAGCTCTGTTCATGCCTCAAAATTCTTGTGTTATTTCCAAGAACTTGTGGATGCAGTATAAACTGTTCTGTGTGGCCTCTTCAGTGAAGATGTGCCCCCTCCCCAGGTCTCAAGACTAACCCTTTACAGGAACCAAAAGGCTGTGAGTGGGCCTGACTCTGTTTCGGAGTCCTGTCTCTGTGGGCTCTCTGGTCATACCCAGATGTTAGGCATGGCCAGGTGCACTTAAGAATGATCTACCACATCTCCGGCTTCTACTCCCTAGGTGCCTATAGTAGGGCTTCTAGTAATCACTGCAAAAGTGTTTGCAGGGCAACGGGTCTAAATGAATGGACAGACACAAAGACAGGAAGACAGATAGAAATCCAAGTAGGCCCCATCAAGTGCTAGGACGTACATAGAACTGAAACCCTGGGGACAGTTGGGAGTTCTCCATCAGTCACTTGATGCACATGTATTAGATGGTCGGATGACAGGTCACTGGAGCTATCCCTATCTCTGTCACAGTACTAATAAGTGCTTTTCTTTTTAGGGGGTCCAAGTGTGCCTTGGTGACTTTTCTATTACTGTGATAAGACACCATGACCAAGGAAATTTATAGAAGAAACGGTTTATTTAGAGTTTATAGCTTTGGAGAGTTAGAGTCTGTGACCATCGTAGCAGGAAGCATGGCAGCAGATGGGCAGGCAAGAGCTCACATCTTCAGATACAGCCAGAAGACAGAGAGCTAAATGGGAGCAGCAAACCTCAAAAGCCAGCGACACACCTTCTCCAGCAAGGACACACCTCCTCCAGCAAGGACACACCTCCTCCAGCAAGGACACACCTCCTCCAGCAAGGACACACCTCCTCCAGCAAGGACACACCTCCTCCAGCAAGGACACACCTCCTAATCCTTTCCAAACAGTTCCACCAACTGAAGACCAAGTACTCAAATCTAAGAGCTATGGGGCCCACACTCATTCCAGCCACCACGAAGTGAAGCTGTTGTGTGCCTGTTGGTATGGTCACTAAGTTTGGGAGCCTGGGTTTCATGATGTGGTTTTAATACACTTTCGTTCCCAATCTACTTAGATAAGCTTATAAGTGGCATCCTTTTGTTTGTACAAATGACTAGTCAGTTCCTGAGAGCTGGTTCAAGAACAGTTTTGGCGTTTATGTGAGCCGATGACGTACAGATGTGCCCTGCTTCTACCTTTGCACTCAGGATGGACTTAACTACTGCTTCATGAAATGGAGTCACTAAAGAAGGCACAGCCTGGGCTGCTGCTTCATCTGACTTGAAGCAAATACCACCTGATCCCCATGAAGGAGTCATGAGGACCCTCAGGGTCCATTCAGAGAGTGGCCTGGAAGATGTGTCCCTGAGATCTCCCCTACTTGGAAGGGAATAGCCCTTAGATGTGAATCAAAATACACAGAAACCTGCCCAGCCTCTCGAGGCCTACACAGGAAGCAGCACCTGGTGGCACTAAATGGGTCATAGTTCAACCAGGCCACTGTGGGCCTGGAAACTGCTTCTACTCTGTGCCCCAACATCCTCATCTGAAAACAAAGGCACCAATGACACCTGCTCTGTAGGGATGGCTTCAGATTAAATGTCTTCATAAAAGTGCTTAGAGCTGAGCCAGGCATATAGCAAATAAACAAAACCTCGGGCTAGCAGGGGCTCCCGGGAGGCAGGCCCTTCTGCATACACAGGTAGCCAAGTCATGACCAAAAATCTGGCTGTGAAGTTTCCATGGATCCTTGGTCATCTGGACAAAAGGGCTGGGGGTTAGGGTGGGGCTGAAGGTGGGGGCCTAGGGGTTGGCGGGACTAGCAGGCTTGTGTGTCTCCAGGGTCTTTCTCCAAAGAGACTGTTCTGAGGATCAGGGCCAGAGAGAAAGCCAGTGCAAAGGCTCTGGGTCTTCCCATTTTAGCCCTAGGGATTTCTTTTTTAAGAATACTGGAGAAAAAAAATTCCCCTCCCAGTTTAGATTTGAGTGGGGGCCTGTGAACAAACTGACCTTAGATAGCAGAAAAACCAAAACCTCCTCATGTGTGAAAAAGACCTAAAGGTCTGTCTATACACAAACTTAACTCCGAAGAGCGGAAGTGGGTATTTACATAATCGTTTTTTGGCCTACCCTGGTGCCCAGACTGTGGGCCTCTGGGCAGGCAGCAGGTGTGGCACTCTGATTTAGTCAGATAAGCAAAGTGCTGTGAGATTTCTTTCTACATGTGCTGTTGGGGTTTCAGTCTGAGGGAAGGAAGAAGTAAGTTCGGGGATCCCTAATGCTTCCTATCTGGCAGAGGCAGCCAAACTCTAGCCCAGAAGCTTCCACAAATACAAAGCTGAGACTCACTGAGCACTGCCAAATGTCTTGGATGACTTATCTGTTCTGTGCAATCAATCACCATCCAACACAGCAGCTCAAACAAACAGAAACCCAACATTCATCATCTCCCACAGTATCTGAGTGGCAAGAATTTGGAAGGCTGGGTAGTTCTGGCCCGGGGTTCCTCCTGGAGTCCTGATCAAGATACAGAACAGGCTAGGAGCATGTGAGGGCATGATGAAGCCTGAGGATCTGATGCTCACATGGTTCTTGGTAGGAGGGTTCCAATCCTCATTACATTGGCCCCCCCAAGGTGGCTGTATGAACTCTCCTACACCATGGAAGCTGGCCTCTTCCACAATGAGCAAGCAAGAGATGAAGGCGGATGCTGTCTCTGAGCCAGGCTCCACAGCATCTCCCAGCACTCCTAGGTTTTGTCGGTCATGCATCATGGAGGAAGACTAGGAGACAGGGCTCTGTGCTCCACCTTGAAGGCTGAACTACTGCAACCTTACTCTCCCAGGGATGCAGAGCCCTTCGGGCCAGAAGTCCTGGGAGAATGAGATTCAGGGCAGCCTCTGCTGCCCCACCTGCCTCCGGGAAAAACACACCCGCTAAAACTGGCCCAATCACCTTTGATTGTGGGGCTGAGGCACAGCTTCTGGACCACATATGTAGCTATATTGGGTGAGTGAGTGTTTCTTTGCGTGCACAGAGCCCTGGGTTTGAGCACCAATACCACGAAAACTGAGCAGGTGACTCGTACCTATAATCCTAACACTAGGGATGCAGAAGTTAGAGAATCAGAAGTTCAAGACCATCCTAGACCACAGGAGACACTGTCTCAGAAAAATTAAGAAGAAGAAGCCATTCTACTAGACCCTCTTCATATCAAGGCTGGGAAATGAGACTTTCACACCCAAAACTGGGGACAATCAGGAAATGTGTCACTGTAAATGGTGGTCCAGGCTTTCAAAAGAGAGAGCTAGAGAAACCTGAGGCAATTCTGCTGGCTTTAAAGAGAAGACAGTGCCTACACTCTTACATCAGAGGCCCTTCCTGATCCAAAATCCAGATATGTGAATGGCTTCTGGCATCTGCTCTCCATGCTACTCTGGCCTAGGCTGGAATCTGTTCTTTTCACAGCAGGACCATCCTCTACTGTGCCTGTCATGCTATTTCCTCAAGTCCTCCAGACTCACCCTGCACACCCCCAGGTCTAGAGGAGGTTCAGGTTATTGACACATTAAAACCATTATAAAGTGACAATCTGGAAACTCTTGTCACCCATCAGTTTCTTCAAGAACGCTGGACAGGGCCTCAAGGAAGCCTAGTGTCTGCAATTAAAGCAAGTCAAGGCTGTGCACAGAGAGACCCAGGATGAGACCATCCATTCAGACAGAAGCAACAGACAAGGTTAAAGGTGGCAGGGTGGAGCCATAGGCTTTTCCTGGAGCTACCCAAGGCCAGCTCTCCCATCCCAATCCCCCTAAAACTGCCTCCTCTCATCAGGCTCTGGCTGGAGCTTTCTCCTCTTGCCACACACATTAAATATTAGCTTGGCTTTTGTTTTGGTTTAGCATTCTGCTTGTGCTCACAGTAAATTCATCTCCCTGCTGGGTTCAAGGCGTCTGAGCCTTACTTTTATAGGCAGGATTCACTTTTATCCCTTTACTCAATGCCTGACCTCATATTACCCTTCTTCCCACAGAAGTCATTCCTATGATTTTTGGGTCCTATCAACCTGTGTGTTATTGGCATCTAACCTTAGCATGGGCATTATTGGGGGGTATGTTTAGACAACACATAAATCCTGGCCTTTTGATGGGCACCTCTCACCACATCTCCTCTGTACAGGTCATGCTTTGCAATTGCTTCAGCATCATGTAAGAAGTCAGCCAGAGTCTGCTTCTCATCATTTGCATAGCAATTATCCATTGATTCTTCTATTAATGTTTCCATCTCATCCGTATTACAAACAACTCTGCAATGGGCATAAATCTTCACTGAGCCTGGCTGAGTCCCTCAGGGACAGCATGAGCACAGCTGAGCTGTGCCTACCCTATTATTTCCCAGGGTCTCTCCTCTTCATCTGTACCAGTGTTTGTGACCTGCTTTTAAGTACTGGCCAGTGTGGCAGGAGTACAGCCATGCCCACATCTTACTCAGTGCTCCCGGTTCTTCACCCTTCTCCCTTCTGCTGGTCTCCTGGTTCCTGCTGTCAGTGTGTCTGTCCTGGTTGCAGGCTTTTAGCCAGGCTTGCAGTGCCAGATATGAATGCTCTATCGTGAAGCACGCCTCAAACCCAATCAGAAAATGGTTCATTACCCCATAACCAACCCGCCAATGTAATGCCAGTGGGCTCATTTTGGCCACTTGTTGGCTTTATTGCGCACAGAGTCACCCACCTGTGGCTGAGGAGGTCACAGACCCTAGTGAGACAGTTAATGCTGTTGTTTTGTCAAATGGATATGATGTGCCTCTCAAACTGCTTTTTACACAGTTGTGTTTATGCTCCTTGTTAGTGTTATTGTCAGGCTTGGTCAGTAAAGCCCATTTTTGCGATGATTAGAGATGACTTCAGAGACTCATTACTGGTCAATGTACAGAGAAGAAATGACTGGTTGAAATGCACAATCATAAATATAACATCAATCTCACATCCTTGAAGCAGGAGCAGAGTCAGAGCTTGTCAGGGAGTGGTGTGGACTTTGACTTCCAGAGATGACGTGATGCTGCTCTCTTTAACTCACAATATCTGTAATTGCCCACGCAAGATTGGGCTGATCAACACTCTGCCATGGAAGGGAAAGGGCCTGTGGGGCTCCACCCTTCACTGAAGATTTATGTGCAGTTAGTGGTTGATGGGGAGAGTCTATTTAGTGAGGTAGCCACTGGTGAGGGGCCTGTGCTCCTGTAAACAAACTCTCGCTCATGACTTAATAGGTCACACACACACATGCATGACAGTGCCAGTGTGTCCTGTTCTCACTGCCTCCCTGGAATTGATATGGTGTCAGACACAGGACTGTGGGAAAAAAGTGGCTCTTCCTAGCTTTGGGGTTTCAAAATCTAGTACAAAAAGGATCAACAGTATCGAAAACACATCTAGAAGAAAAGTATCATAACCAAGAGACGAGCCCATTCAAATAGCCATGGCCAGCTGGGAAAGGAGGATGTTCGAAAGGAAGCAGGAAGTGCTGTCAGAAGGGCTGGTGCATGTGGGCCATGGCCAGGGTCACAGGCCAGTCAGGCTGCAACCTGTGGCCTCGGGCTCAGGCCTGCCCACAGCCTCTCTCAGTTTTGGCTGGTTACTGCAATGTGGCAATCTGGCCTAATGTTTTCTGATCTTTCAATCTTTTCATAAAAACTCAAATTGAAGTTTTATTTGGAAGCTCACTTAAATTTTTATGGACTGGAGTGATGGCTCAGTGGCTGAGGGCACTGGTTGTTCTTGCAAAGATCTGCTGAGTTCAGTTCGCAGCAACCGCATGGTGGCTCACAACCATTGGTAATGGGATCTGATTCCCTCTTCTGGTGTGCATGAAGACAGGTCATTCATATACATTAAATAAATACATAAATATTTTAAAATATTATTATGTAAAACTTCAAAATATTTGAAAAATAAGCAAGGAGTATAAGGAACCTCCTGTTAGCAACTCCCCAAGTTTCAGCATGACTCAAAAGAACTAATGTGCTTCACCACCGACTCACCCACTTCTCTGATTCTAGTTATCTTTAGAGTAAAACCCAGACTTGTCATTTCCATGGTAAAGTCAAGTGGTTTTGGTTGTTTGTTTGTTTGTTTAATTGCATTTATTTATTTGGGGGAGGATGTGATATGGCTCATCCTGGAGGTCAGAAGTCCACTGTGGGAGTGAGTTTTCTTCCCCGTGTGTGTGTGTGTGTGTGTGTGTGTGTGTGTGTGTGTGTGTGTGTGTCCAAGATCAAACCCAAGCTGTGATGCTTGCACCGTGGAGTAGCGTGTGTCTACACCTGCCAGGCCACCATTCAGTCCAGGACTTGTGTTTTTAACCAGGACACATTACAGAGTTCTCAGAATGACTAACTCAACAATGAAACTCTGATGTCCTCAGTTTGCCCTTTAAAAGGAAGTCTAAGTAAAGCTCCTAGTGGATTTGCCAACAGATTCTGGTTTTCACTCTGAGCTGAGAGTGTATGTTACTAGTAGAACAATTTTTACCATATTTGTTTGTTATTTTGTTAATCGTTTCCTGGTTTTATGTTTTAGTTTAATCCACATGGTTTGTCATCTTTTTTTTTCATTGTTTCTTTTGCTTATTTGTGTCTTGTAATACATTTTTAGCAGTAATGGGCAATTGGCCTAAAACAAGGACTTTTTCCCACCTATATTTAGTCCTGAATAATAACAGTCATGGCGTCAGTACTCCTCTATGAGGAAAAGGGTGTCACCCCCACAGCACCCTGGAGGGGCGAGCCCACAGGAGTGGTACAGCAGTTTCCTGGCATGCTCAAGGCCCTGGGTTCATCCTTAGAACTAGAGACAAGGGTCGGGGTGTAAACACAAGAACATTACATTTGTGGACAAAATAGAGTAAGAACTTTTGTTTGTATGCAAGTATGCTATGTGCATAAGAGTGCAGGCACACAAGTGCCATGAAGAGCGTGTGGAGATCGGAAGTCAAATTTCAGAAACTGGTTCTTTCTTTCTGCCTTGGGATGCAGGAATCAGACTCCTGCTGTCAATCTTGTGTGGCAGGCACTTTTCGAAAAGCCCCATAGTAAGAATTTTAATGTTCCTTCCTCATTTCAGCTTTAATTCTGCTGCATAATAACAAAAACCCAAATATAGTAGGTTAGTCAGATGTCTTTCCTGAGTCACAAGAAGTCTCCCGGAAGAGGCTGTGGATGACGGATGAGGACTCCGGCTCCTCATTCTGTGGACTGTTCGTTGTCTCATTTCATACAATGGCTGCTATGTTCTCAGGCATTGATTTCACATTCTAATCACAAGAGAAATATTAAAAGAAGCCACGTGCCAACTGAATTAATCTTGAAGTTGAAAAACAGCAGCATTTTAGGAAACCCCACCCCATATCCTCCCGTTCTGGTCTCATTAGACCTCAACTGTGTCACGTGGCCACTTGTGGCTGGGAGAGACGTTTGTTTATTTTTAGCTCAAGTGCATTGCCATCCTGCACAAAATTCTCATCCTGCACACAATGAGAAAACGTCCAGACTATGTGAAGTGATGTATCATGGAGCAGCACAGGCCAATAAGCTAGTGCTGTGGGCACAGCATTGTGTGCCCTGACCATCAGTGTGATGACATTTGGAGATGGGGATTTTCAGGTTATTGGGTTTACCTAGGGACATGTAGGCAGGACTCTCATGATGGACTTGATGCCATTATTAAGAGAAAGAAAAAGAGCAAGAGAGTCAGTGTTGACAAACCAGGCAGTGGCCCTCACAGAACCCCACACCAGCCAGCACGCTGCTCTTGGCCTTCCAGTTGTAAAAACCAGGGAGAAACAAATGTCTGTTTTCAAGTAACCCAGCTGCTCCATTTTATTAGAGCAGATAAGCTAAGTCAACCAGAAATAACAATACACACACACACACATACACTCATATACCCACATACACAAACACATACATATATACACACACATATACACTCATATACACACATACACAAACACATACACACACATATACACACATATACACACACATGCATATATACACACATATGCACTCATATACACACATACACAAATACATACACACACATAAACACACATATACACTCATATACACAAATACACAAACACATACATATATACACACATACACACACACACACACACACACACACACACACACACACACAGGAAAAGTCAGTGGAGTCAAGATTTGCAGAGAAATACAGAAGCAGAAAATGAGCCCAGACAGTGCCATAGCTACCTCACTGTAGGACACAGGAATGTTTACTTAACACAGACCTTCCATCTCCTGAGGAGGTTTCCAAGGTGAGGGTAACGCTTACCTTGTAGGAGGTGGGACTGCATGTCCCAGTTTACTGTGGTTGTTATTCATGTTTCCTCAGGCCTGTACAGAGCTCAGGAGGTTCACCTGCTCTGCCTACCATCAACTCAGACTAAGTCTTCTAAATAACAGTGGTGTGAGTCTGTGAATGTCTTTGGAGGCCCACGGTGTGCCTGGAACATCCTTGTAGGTTATGGGTGGGGTCTATGGGGGAATGTGATGCAGGGTGCTGCTATCTGCTCTCTTTCTTCTTGTGTTCCAGCAGAATCTGATGCTGTGATGGCAAAATACTCAGAAAAAGATTGTACCTCCCAGATTCCCTTGCAACTGAGGCTGGCCATGTGTCTTGCAATGGATGTCCTGAAGATGTCTACAAAGAGATTATTCATAAGGCTTCACCCTGCTCTTTTCTGTCCCAGGAGTAAAAGATACAGCAGGTAAACTCTGACTTTTGAGACTATCAGTGATGAAAGTTAGAAGCACCCTTGGGGTCAAGTTCTTACAGTTGTGACAACCCTCGTCTGCCTTTCTCCAGGAGCCTGACAGAACAAACCCAAAATATGAAACCACGTTTGCTCAGGAATTCCACTGTATACAGACAATTCAAAGCCTACTGAATTCCGGGCGTGGGGGGAGGGGGTGATGGATAGTGATATTCACACTCTCTGTATTGTCTTATTTCTCTGCCTGTTTATTCAGGCACAAGAACCTGAATTGGGTCTCCAGTATCCATGTTAAAAAAAAAAAAAGCCAGGTGTGTCTGTCCATAGGCTTGTACTATTGTACTTCCAGTGTTAAAGAGGCAGAGTCACATGCATCCCTGGGGCTTGCTGGCCTTCCAAGTTCCAATGACAGACAAGGTGAGCAGCTCTCATGGAAGAACAACCTTGTGCACACACAAACATATGAACATTCAGGCGTGTGTGTGTGTGTGTGTGTGTGTGTGTGTGTGTGTGTGTGTGTGTGTGTAGACACAAAGACAAACCCCAGAGAATTAGGCAAATATTCTGATCAAAATCAAACAGGAGGAAAGGCAGAGGTGATTTCCAGAGTCATCAGTCACTCAGAGGGTCCCCTGAGCACCTCAGCTCTTCAGGATTCCTGGGGGTTCCCATCCCGGCACAAACACAAACAGGGAAGAGAACATTTCCCCTCACCGCACTGTGATGTCTGTGAGGGCTACCAAGGGCTCTTACAGTCCAGCCTAGCCACTAAGGGAATATTTTCCCTTGATGGAAACTTTTAGCTGAATACCTTTCCAAATTTCTCATTCCCCAAATCTATTAACATCAGACTTCTACATTATAAAAAGGTTTTTTTTTTTTTCACTCCTGTGTTCAAATGTTACTGGTAGTATACTTTTGTATTTCACTAATTTTGAACGTATCATTTGGTATCCACTTATGAATTCTAATTTTATTGAATTGTGGATTTGTTTACAAATACTTAACATTTGATTTCCTACTCAGCCTGTTTTTGTCTTTCAGAACCACCTCACTCTCTTTACCGTGGTTTTCAGCTCATCTTCTGCTTTGGGTTGTTGGCTCACTGTTCTCGCATTGCCATAAGGTGAAAATGCTTTCTAAAATATGTTTTTTATCAACTACTGAAAAAGAGAAAAAGTTCAAATCATAAAATTTCCGTGAAGTGCAGTTTTAAGGACATTCCAGAGGCCGGTGCAGCATGTCCTGACCATCATTGTTTTCTGAGTAAACCTCTGTGTTCTTGACTTCCTTCCCAAGACCGTTGTTGATTCAGTGAGTGCTTCTAAATTTTCAAGTAGTTGGTTTATTTTTTATTTGTTTTGGTTATGATTTTGTTTCACATCCTATGCTGGCCAGAGAATGTAGCACACTTTGTCCCGGTTTGGAACTCCCTGCAATTATATCTGCAACCTAGCAAGTGACACGTGAGACCACAGGGGTCACCGGCATGCACACAGTGTAGGATAGCCACCAATTCTGTTTCTACAGTGCTCTCTGAGGCAGGTACAGGCTTAGAAGAGCTGAGAAGTATCTGTGAGGGTAGCCTGTGGGTGGCCAGGTACTGAGCTGGGGGGGTGCAGGCCCTCACTCTGAGTTGATGAAATAGAGATGGTAGGTCATTGCTGTGATTGGCTGGAGAGGGGAAGAGCTTGACCAGAGTTATGAGGAGTGAACTGGAACCGAAAGGCTCTGGAGCTGACCTCACTAGAGAAGTCAAAGTCCAAGTCATTTTAGAGGGTGGCCAGAGAGAAGCCAAGAAACAGATTGTGTCTTTGTTTAAATCTATGCTAATTCTGTGAATTGTTTCTGAGCTTTGAAAGGCCATGGCCTGTTGAACAGCCTTGGCCTTTTTTTAATATTTTATTTTTATTTTTATGTGAATTAGTGTTTTGCCTGCATGTATAACTGTGTAAAGGTGTCAGATCTTGGAATTACAGACAGTTGTTAGCTGCCATGTGGATGCTGGGAATTGAACTGAGGTCCTCCAGAAGAACAGTCAGTGCTCTTAATGGCTGAGCCCCCAGCCTTGTCTTTTTTAATAACAGGAACTCACAAAAAATATTCTAATCCACATGTTCTCCATGGGGAGATAATTCTCCCAGAGTGTCAAACCTGGCCTTTGAAGGAGCGAAACACTCAACTGTGTAGAAAGGGCAGCTATACATCTAACACCTGGATACAGATGCAGGGTCTCTGTACTCAAGGTTAATGGGGACTCGAGAGATAGCTCCACAGCTAGGGCACTCACTGCTCTCCAGAGGATTTGGGCTCACTTTTCTGCTTCCAAATGACAGCTCCAGTTTCAGGGGACCCAGAGCCCTGTTCCAGCTTCCGAGGGCTTCCACACTCCCGTGGTGCATATAAACACAAGCATACACAGAACCACATTAAGGAAAACACTAAGTGGAAGAATAGTTTTGCCTTTGCCTACTTGGGGCTGGATGTGTGATGCACACCTGTAATTCCAGCACTGAGTGGGAGGGTTAAGAGTTCAAGACCAGCCTCAACTACACAATTATTTTAATGTCAGGTTGGTTACAGGTCTGTCTCAAAAATACTGAGGGTGGAGGTTGAATTAAAAGCCACCAATCTGGGGGAGTTCTTACATATGTACATAAGCCACTCCCAAACCTTACATTAAAATGCACAAGATGGATGTCACATGACAGGATGTACTGCTTTGTGAACACAGGCTTGCTTTATCCCAACAATGATTGATGGGTTCGACACAAAGACAACAATTAATGGGAACAAAATATCACCCCATCACTGAATTTTAAAATTACAATGAGAGGATGAAGAAGCCATTTGTCATTTCTAAAAAGAAATGCAGATAGAATACAATAACCATATTTAGAGCTACTTAAAACAGTATGAGTTTATCTTTCTATAGAGCAGACATATTGTAATTTAAAACAGAAACAGAGCAGGATGAATGAGGCAGCTCCTTCTTCTCCACCCACTTGACTCTATGGGGCCCTCACCTTCTGACCCCGGCAGACAACCTTCTATTGATCTTTGTGTGCAACAGCTAGGGGCCCATATGGACCAGGGGTATCTTGTGCACAACAGCTACCTGGGTCCCCAGCCTCTGTGCATCCCTGTGTCTCAGCCAGGCCATTCTAAAGTGCTATAGGCTGAGTTGTTGAAATAGCATCTGTTTCCCTTATGCCTGGAAGCTGAAGAGACCAAGTTCAGGGTACCAGTGGATTTTGTCTTCATAAGGGTCCTCTTACAACCAATATACCACCTACTTCTCATTGTGTCCTGAGATGTCAGAAAGAGTAAGGAAGCCCCAGGGAACCTTTCCTAAGAACATTGACAGGATTGAGAACCGCCTGAAAGAGCCAGTGTTGGAGTCTGTGTGAACACTTCCATAGAGGATTCTGTCTCCTAACAGACCTGCTGCACCAATGCTCAGCATTTGAGAAGACTATTGGAAAGAGGTGGAACTGGGGAATGGGATTCTTGGCTGGAGGAAGTGGCTACTGTGGGTGTGCCTCTGGGAGCTGTGTCTTGCCTTAGACTCTTCCAGTTCAGAGACTCTTCCAGTGTCTCTGCTTCCTGCCTGCTCCATCATGCCCTCTTGCCATAATGGATCGAGCCCTGCAAAACTAAGTAAAATAGGCCTTACTCTGTCAGGGTGTTGCTGTGCATCTTTGGTCACAGTGAGAGAAGAGAAACCAAGGCAGACACAGGCTCCATCCTTAAGGGCAGCAGCTAACAGTGTCCAAGGATAGACTGATTAGGGAGGTGAGGAACTGAAGGAAAGGCAGATACACAGAAACCTGGGAGTACGTAGACTGGGCTCTCTGATAGAGGAGCTGCCACACCCCAAAAGCTCAGTGGGTTTATTATATGCAGCTGACAAGAGAGGTGAGGGTTATCAGACATAGCTGATTGAGGAGATAGGGTTGTAATATACAGATTCACACGGATAGGTTGTAATATACAGATTCACACGCATAACAGCTGGAGGAGGCAGGTTTAACTAGTCCCAGTAGGAATAGTTTCTGGGCCATAAACCAGGAGGAGAAGGCTATGGTGGCTATGTTCCAAACACATTATCAACATCATCTATACATGGATCAGAAGAAGGTTTTGCCATTTTTCTCATGGGTCTAAGGTTATGGTCCTGGCGTGGCCAGCTCATGTCAATAGCACACACCCCACTCGGGCCCTCACACACTCAGGGCATCTTCCACTCCCCTATGGAAGACTCTTACCTTCTCACCCTATTCTCAGTCTAGCCACATTAAAGGTTGGGATTTCAGCACATGGACTACAATGAGGTTTACAGACATTCAAAACACTGTACTGTTTCTTCTGGGTCCCCAAATCCTTATCTCTGCCAACACCTTGTTTCCAAATAAGGGCATATTCATAATCATTGAGAATTAGAACATCAACCTATGGGTTTATGGGAACACATGTCAACCTCCAACAGACAATCTAGCAGCATATCACATCCGCAGCAGCAAGGCCAGGGGAAAGGAGCCAAGGAAAGAAAACTCAGCCAAGATAATGTCTGGCGAGCAGCCAACCTCACAATTGAAGAGGTCATCAACAGGGTACATCTCCCTAACCACACCGAGTTCACTGCACTTGATCATTATAGCTGTTCTACTGAAGAGCACACCGCAAGATCCTCTCAGGCTCTGGACACCTGCACAACCGCCCACAATCAAACAGAGGTATCTGGTCAACCTTGGGCTACAGACTCCAAATGAACTGCCAGCAAACAGGAGAGAGAGGCACCCTAAAGCCTGGACCAGGAGATGAACAGCTGCCTGTACAATATGTGAGTCCCCCATGGGAAGACAAGCACTGAGGTGCCACACAGACAAAACACTATCACTACAAAGCTGTTTGCCACATCCTGTACACCAGTGGTCTTCAGTGTGTGGAACACACTGTCAACATCCTCCAGAAATCTTAGCAATGTAAATTCTTGACCCCACCCAGAACTACCAAGCCAGAAAACACAGTTGCAGGTCCCAGTGGACTTTTCAACAAGGAGTGTGAGGGTTTCTTGTCTTTTCATTTCCCCTTTTTATAGCTCAAAACAATGCTACAATATTTAAAGTGTACAATTTTGTTACTTCTGACATGAGTAGAATACACACCTGTGAATTTACCACCACAGTTAAGATAATGTCCACGTTCTTCACCCTTCATTTCCTCCTGTTCCTTCAGCCCTGCTCCTTCCCCACACCCGCAGGGCCACCAGTCAACACTAATCTATCACGATAGAGCAGTTTACACTTTTTATAATTTTACATTCTTCTACATAGAATAATAAATCTCATGTTCAGCAACATGTAGTGTGTGTCATACATTTTTATAGCCAAACAATGTTCTGTGATAGAGATATATTTGTTTTTAACCATTTCTGTGTCATTAGATTACTTCCCACTTGAGGATATTAGACATAATGAAGCAGTAGGAATTTGTGTACATGTCTCTGTTGACCATGCTTCCATTTCTGTTCACTGAATAGGCCTGCCATCAAAAGGTGGGTACAAGTTTACCTTTGGAAGAAACTGCAAAACTGGTTCCTTTCTGTGTTTTTTTTAATTATTCCATTTCTATTTGTGGGGGTGCTGGAAAAATGGTTCTGTGGTTAAAGATACTTGCTGCTCTGGCAGAAGATCCAGGTTCAGTTCCCAGTCAGCACCCACATGGCAGCTCATAACTACCTATAACTCTAGAGGAGACAACACCTTTTCTGACTTCAGTAGGTCCTTGTATACACAAGATGCAAAAAAGGTAAAACAAAAAACAACCCCCTTAAAAAACCACTCAGGCATACACACTTACACATAAAATAAATTAGTATCTTTTAAAGCTTTTTAAAAATTTAATGTGTATGAGTGTTTGCCTACAAATATGTATAGGCATCATATGCGTGCAGTACTCAAGGAGGCCAGAAGAGGTCACTGTATTCCCTAGAACTGGAGTTACAGACAGTGTGAGTCACCATGAATGTGCTGAGAACTGAACCTGGGTCCTCTTCAAGAGCAGCAAGTGCTCTTAATCACTGAACCTTCTCTTCAGTCCTGAGCCAAATTGTCCAAAACTACTGTTCTGTTTGCAATATCACTAATCCTGTCCACATCTTTGTCAACACTTAGCATACTTAGGCCTTTTAAACCATAGCCATTCTAGCAGATATGTAGTGGAAACTGTAGGCTTTATTTGTATATCCCCAATGCTCAAACCCTAGCATCTGTGCTTATTTACCAGCTGCACATCTTTTCTGGTGAGTTATCTATTTGGATACAGGACTCCTTCTTTTGTTGCTTATCTTACTGAGTTATAAGCTGTTCATGGATTCCAGATATAAGTCTTTCATCAGATATATATTTTGCAAATATTTTCTTACAATGCCTGACTTATCTTTTGGGTTTTGTAGCAGTATCTGATGAAGTCGAGTTTACTGATTCTTTCTTTTAAAACTTATGGTTTTTGATCATATTTAAGAAAACTGTCAAGCTCCAGACTATCAGGATTTTCCTTTACAGTTTCTTATGGAGGTTATAGCTCTAAAATATCATCCATTTATTATTATTATTTTTTTAATCCAGGAGGCTTGGTGGACCTTCCTGTAACTTCAAAAGAGGGAGAAACACAATGAGTTCAAGGCTAATCTGGGTAACATGTTGAGACACTGACCTAAAAAAAAGTAATTTCCAACACTTTTAGTTTGAGTTATTTGGGCTTACAGAAAAGCCGCAGAAATGATCTGTGTAGTTTCTATATACACTTGGTCTAGCGTCACCTGATATTAACTAACATAACCAAGAAACAACTATCAAAACTAGAAATTTAACTAAAGCTACAGACTTTACTTAACTTGACCAGTTTGGGGGACAGCTATGTGGCTCATCAGCTAAAGCCACTTGCTACTAACACTGACCATCTCAGTTCACACATGCAACTAATTAATTAATTAAACATTAAAATTTAATTGCCATATTTTTTCCTAATGGGCATCTGCTTTAGAGCCTAATTCTGAACCCATTTACCTCCAGGCTGCCAGGTTTCCTCTGTCATCTACAGTCTGCACCAGTCTTTGTCTGTCCTGACACCTTCATTTTATATATAGTGGGAGATAAAAGCAAGATCTTTTTCTGTTTCATTTTTTCATATGAATTTCCAGTTGTTCCAGCATCCTTTGTCCAAAGATTATCCTTTCTTCAGCTAAAGGGCATTGACAGCTTCATCAACTATCAACTTGGCTGCAGGCTGAGATATCTAGCTCTGTCCGCTCTGCAGAAACATTCGTCTGTCTCTACATCAGGGCAATAGTGTCTTGATTTCTGTCGTTGTATGGAAGTGTAAGATCAGGTCCTTTAGCCCCCCCATCTTCTCCCTCTTTCATGCTGTCTTGGCTGCTCCAGGATCTTGGAGCAATTACTCATTAGAATCAGCCCCTCATTTTCTACAAAGAGGATGTTACATTATTGGAGCCACTGTGGAGAAAGCTGACATTATACCAATATTGAATCCTCGGGTGAATTTAGAATATCTTTTGGCTTATTTAGTTCTTCCGTTACTCTTGGCAACAGTTATTAGTTTTCAGTATCTATGTTTAGCCAGGGCAACAAGGTGAGACCTTGTCTCAAGTAACTAAATAAAACAAAGAAATTCAGATGCTTGAACTATAATTCACACTCACACACACAGATGATAAAACATAAAATAGTTGGGTAAAGTGGGTGAAAATATGGTACACTGTATATTCAAAATGCAACATGATTCCTTTAAACAGGTAAAAACTTTTAAATAAAAATTAGATCCCTTTCACAGTAGTAACTAAAAATAAAACTAAGCAAAACATGAAATGAATAATTCAATCACACTTATTGTTAATTAATGTGTTTTAGAAGCCTATGTGGCTGGGCAGTGGTGGTGCATGCCTTCAATCCCAGCACTAAGGAAGCAGAAGCAAGAAGATCTCTGAGTTCCAGACCAGTCTGGTCTATAGAGCAAGCAGGACATGTAGGGTTACACAGAGAAACCGTCTCAAACAAATGAACAAACACACCTACGTTTTTACAGTCATTCATGTAATCGTTAGAAGTGGCCCAGAAGAATGAAGAATGGGCTGTTTCGCTTCCCTGGACAAAGGTGAGTAGCTCTGTTAGGCAATGTCTGAAAGCAGAACTTACATAAGAAAAACTTCTCAACCCTGCATGTGGGGTCCCACTTTGCCTTGCTGCAGATATATTTGTTACCTGTGGAAAATGGCTCACAAAGTAATCACATATACCTCATGGCAGACTTACAAAGACGAAGGGATTTCAGGTGATTTTCTCTTTAGTATTGTTTAATGTTTTATAATAAGCACTATTTTATAGCTAAAAAGTAATAATGATACCTTTAGCTTGAAAAGAAACAGAAGCTAAGGAATGTTGCCTCTGGAGTAAAGAAGGACACTTTCAAATCTAAACTAAGAGCTGGGGGGTTTTAATGAGCTCAGTGGCAGAGTGCCTACCAGTGTGCTTGAAGCCCAGGCTCAGTCTCTAGCACCAGACTCCAGTGCCCATCACTAAGCTCCGAGAAACAGGATATAAACAAGTGGAAAACACACCATGATCCTATCTATAGTACACTTGCATGTAAATATAACAAAACGCAAATTTCCCAAGCTATAAATAGCATACTATAATGCTAGTGAATTTTTTAAATAAATTACTTTCTGTTAAAAATATTTATTTCCTTATCCTGTTATGAAAACTACAGATTATAATGAAACAAATTAAATATGGAAGCCTCTTTTCAGTGAAGTGAAGAAAATGCTATAGCAGTCACCAGCGCCCCGGAAATAAATCTCCTGACCCCCACCCAGGACGGAAATAGAAGAGGTCATTGTCAATGAACTCTCAACTCTGTCACCAACAAAACCTCCCACAACACTCATTCTAGAAAATAATTCCAAAGAGAAGACTTAGGGATTCAAAGGTGAGTCCAGAGGGCAGGAGAGGGTGAAAACAGCTGAGACAAACATAGAAAAACCATCCAGACACGACTGGAATCTACACAAGAAACAGCTGAACATAGGTACGAATAAATCTAACTCAGCACATAGCCAGCAGACCAGGAAATCACACAGCAACAAATGAGCAAAAGCCCCAAGACATCCTGGTGAGCCTACAGAAAGCTACTGCCAGAGGAAGCCAGGAAGAACCCAGCATTTCCGAAGAATGGTCACATGTGAAGGCAAACTAAAGGAATACAGCGTAATTTAAAGAATAAACATGAGAGAACTTTCTTGAAAGAAGGATGGTTTGAAATTGCTGATCACAAAAGTGTATTGATTTCAAGGAAAATCTGTATAGGTAATTCAACACCAATATACTCCTACTGAAGTTATGAAATGCCAAAGTTAAGGAAAATCTCACACAAATATTCATACATCTAGGTCGAAAGGCACATACAGAGAGAAAAATCAAGACAGAAGATCAACATCGCAAAGTCTTGAAGGAAAGGATTCATGAATAAATCTTGTATGTGTATGCAGTTCTCCAAGGAAAGAGACAATGTAGACGTGATCAGACGTGAGCCCTCAGGGATAAGATTCATTTCCTCTTAGGAGTGAAACCTACCATCCAAAAGGTGACTCAATAAATCCTAGAGGGAAAGCTGGATTTCCGGTACTCCCAGAACAAAGTTCTGTGACTCTGGTGCCTGGTGCTGAAGCTCGTTTGGCTTTGCTGTGCCAACAATACCTGACAGAAAAGACGTGTGGGAGGATTTCCTTCAGCTCACAGTTTCCGAGGGTCTAAGTTCCTCACAGTAACGACACGGTAGAGTTTACAGCATCAAAAGTGTGTGCTCAGGCTTTCTGACGTCACAGTGAAGCAGGAAGAAAAAGCTCACCCCTAGAGACCTGTGTCTGTTCCCCCTCCCAAGCCTCCAGCATCTTAGGATCAAGCATCCAAAATGTGAGCCTGTGAAGAATATTCCAGGGTTTACTGTAGCATTCTATCTAGGGCCCCAGAGTCTCATGGCCATCTCATCATACAAATCCAACTGTGAGGGTCTCCACAACCATAGTACCAATGCTCTTCACTGGCCCAGAATCAGCCAGTAAGCTCTTATCACACTGTAAGGCTTTCCTATCCCATTTCCAAACTCTGCCATGTTCTTCCAACAAGCCATTTCTACAGGCCAAAGGACTACACAGCCAGGTCTACTCTCAACGACCTCACTTCTCTAGTACCAATTTTTCTGTTTTAGTTGTGTGTGTGTGTGTGTAAAACATAAGACATAAAGAATGTATGAGAGGCAACATTTATTTGGATTTATGGCTCCAGAGGGCTCATCATAGTGGAGAAGCATGGCTGCATCCACTGAAGCTGGCACATGTGGTGGGATATCATATCCCAGCAAACCTGGGATGCAGATGTAGAACCAGAGCTGGTCTATAACCTTCAAAAGCCCAGTCTTAGTGACCATGCCCATCAATCAAACCCTACCTCCTATGGCTCCACAGTCATCCAAAATAGTAACACCAGCCAGAAAGGAAGTGTTCAGAACAGGAACTCCAGAGGAGCATTTCATACCTAGAAACACCTAGAAATATGACATTGGGGTGTTGGCAGGGCTCTAGGAGAGAATCCTTTGCCCCTTCCAACCTCTGGTGGTCCAGATTCCCATTGATTGCAGCCATGAGCCTCCAGATTTCAGACTGCACTCTCTCTGACTCTTCACATGTCTCTCTTCTGAACATGTTTGTGTCCAAAGGTCCCCTTTCTATGATATCATTTAGATTAGGGCCCACTCTAATGGCCTCATTTAAACTTTAAAGACCTTGTTTCCAAGTGAGTCCTATTTTAAGAACACCAACATACCCCTTTCCCTCCCTTCTATGGAAGGACGCAGTTCAGTCCATAATTCTGAAATAACACTGGTACAGCGGGGCCTGAGCCCATTAAAGATGCCTGAGCACAGCATGAGGAGCGCAATTTGAGAAGAGAAGGAAGGAGGGAAGGGTTAGCCATGGGTCTGATAAAAGCGGTGAGGCGGTTTGACAAGTGAGAATGTGGATAATTGCTTTAAATTGAAACTGATTTTGAAAAAAAAAAATAGCAAATTCAATCTCCTAATGGATTTTTGATTGTCATTGTTCTTAATTCTAGAATAATTCATCTTTAAAGAATGATTCTATCTTGTCCTAAAGAAGCAACCAATTTAGTGATTCTAAATTTTGCTTTGGTTTTTTTTCTACTATTCTTTTCAAGTAAAAATGAATGTTTTTAATGGAAAAGAGCATTCAGAATCTGACCCTACTTTTAGAAAATTGTACTTATCACCCCACCTATGGGGAGTCTCAAGTCCTGGGGGGGGGTAAACAGGATTTACGGTAAAGAGTTCTTCAACTTTGTTATCCACATCTGTATTATTGGATCTTTATCATGACAATGTTGCTTTGAACAAAACCTGTAAGATCCATTCTCTTTATCTTTCACTTTCTTTCCTTTTCTAAAAGTTCTCTTTGCAGATGTGGGGTGTTAAGAGATAGAAGGTCCTTAGGATTCAGAAGGCAGGGCCTGGAGATGCAGTGACAGCCCACAGAGGGGCGTTACCCAAGTGGTTCCTGTCCCACAATCTGACAAAGGCCCCTCCAACTACAGCTATCACTTAATAACTTTAATAACTTTCCGCAGTCGCACTCGGCCCCTGAAAATCCAGGGCGCCTCCAAGGTCAGCAGGATGAGTCAGGGCTGCTTCTCACTCTTAAGAAAATATCATATTAAGCCTGGTATCATGACACATACCTGTCTTCTCTGCCCTCAGGAGGCTGAGGGCATGAGGCAGGAGGACCAGGATTTAAAGGCCACCCTGGACTGCACAGTGAGTGAGAGTACTACATGGGACTCTGGATAGAAAGGAAGGGGGCAGGAAGGAAGGGCCGGAAGAAGAGAGGAAGAACGAGAAGAAGGGGGAGCGGAGGGGAAAGGAAATGGGAGGGGAAGTATAACCCTAGTTTCACTGGGAGATAAAAGAAACCTGCATACTCACAAGTTGACCCAGGGTCGGGCGTCTGTCTTCTCCTCCATGGCCCCCAGGCAAGGCTGCTTCTTTGTCCGACTGTCTGGGGCCTGTGACTAAGTCTTACTCCCATCCTCTAAGGAACGGCACCTGAATACACAATGGTCATATTGTTCAAATGTTATAGTTCTTCCTTTTCTCTCCTTGTCCAAATGGTTGGCAGGAAATGCATCTTTTATTACTTCCTTTCCTGTTATTTCGACGGGAAACAGGATCTTGTGAGGTCAGGGTGCAGCATGCAAACAGCTGGGTTGCGTGAAGCTGAGCACAGCACAGAAGGGTAGTGGCTTTAGATTTCTAAAATTGCTACAATTCCTGAAAATTGCTGCTGGGGCTTCCATTCAACCACCACGGCCTCACGTAAGAGCTGTCCCGACGGATGGACGCACCAACTCAGCTGTGAAGGCTGAAGGCCTAAGCGGAGGGGCTGTGGCAGGGAGGATTGCCGCACAAACAGGGGTCCAGCCTGGGCAAGCCCCTCCTGCTGGCTTGGAGAACCAGAAAATTATCAAATTGTGGGTCTAGGGGTATGCACATGGCTAGTGTGCATGTGACTCTGGGTTTAATCTCCAGAAGTGTAAAACAACAACAACAAAAATCTGTAGTGCAATATCACAAACAAAAAACGGATACCCCTAGTCAACACAGAACAGCACCACCACCAGAAGCCTCGCATTGCCTTTCACACTCATACCCATTTCTATCCTGCTCTGGTTGCCTCTGTATCTCTTGGAACCATTATTTGACTGTCGGTTTTAGGAGAGATGTGTTGTTATTGTTATTGCGTGTGACATGTAAATGAGTGTGCAGATGGACCTATGTGGTATCCGGAGTAGGCCCTTGCTGAACCAGAAGCTCAGCATTCTGGCTGGAATGGCTGGCCAGCAGGCTTCAGAATCTGCTCATCTCTGGCTCCAACCTGGGGTTACAGGCTCCCATAGCCAGGCCTGGATATTTTAATGGGGCTTGGCATCAATACCCTTGTTCATTAGGTCATCTTCCCAATTCCTGACGCTGTTTTCAGTAATTTCATTTAAAGCATGTCTATATTAAAAAAAAATAATAAAACAGGATGCTACTAAATAGAACAATACAGGAAGCAAGCTTTTGTGTCTTTTTTACTTAGAAGACTCTGTTTAGCCTTTACCTACCAAAGGGTGTCTAGGTTCCCAGCATGGAAGGCCTTTCCTTCTCCAGCATCCTGTCATATGTGGTTATTAACTGCTAGTTATGATTTATATAAATATACATGAGATTCATGGTGATGTGTGCACACTGTATTGCCCAATTCAATTACCGTTTCCATTCTTGACTTACTAGTGAATCCATTTACTCCTATGTTCCCTAAGCATGATCATGATTATTCCTCATTAAGAAAATTTAGAGCTGATGAGATGACTCAGTGGATTAGGGAGCTTGCTGCAAACAATGGCGACCTTCTTTGGGGAATGGTTCAATCCCCAGGACCCACTGACTCCTATAAAGTTATCCTCTGACCTCCACACATAAGCTAGGGTGTAAGCTCCCTCCAAAGCCCCCAAAATAAATATGGGTTTTTTAATAAAAGAAAAAGATCTAGCTCGTTTTCTAATCCTTTGGGCAGGATGAGTGTGCAGGGGCTGAGGTTGGTGTACACAAGATGAGTGTGCAGGGGCTGAGGTTGGTGTACACAGACTGAGTGTGCAAGGGCTGAGGTTGGTGTACACAGACTGAGTGTGCAAGGGCTGAGGTTGGTGTACACAGACTGAGTGTGCAGGGGCTGAGGTTGGTGTACACAGGATGAGTGTGCAGGGGCTGAGGTTGGTGTACACAGACTGAGTGTGCAAGGGCTGAGGTTGGTGTACACAGACTGAGTGTGCAGGGGCTGAGGTTGGTGTACACAGGATGAGTGTGCAGGGGTTGAGGTTGGTGTACACAGACTGAGTGTGCAAGGGCTGAGGTTGGTGTACACAGACTGAGTATGCAGGGGCTGAGGTTGGTGTACACAGACTGAGTGTGCAGGGGCTGAGGTTGGTGTACA
>PVIH01005685.1:23055-43010 GCA_004025045.1 Sigmodon hispidus | reverse complement strand
CAGCTGAGTGTGCAGGATGTGAGGAGGACAGATTTATCTGCTTAGAACAGACTCCTGTTGAAGGGTCTGAAGCACTATGGATCATTTGTAGCTAGTAGTGTTCGTGCGCAATTTTGTTTTATAGCTTTCTGTGCACAGTGGGATATCTAATCCCGGTTTGGGTCTGAGCTGTTGTATAATCATACTACCTTTAATTACTTTCATTATTTTTTACAGCTTTATTAAATTTTAATCTTCTTTAAATTTGTTTTGTTTGTTTCTTGAGGTAGGGTTTCTCTGTGCATCCATGCCTATATTGCAACTCACTCTGTAGACCATGCTGCCCTCAAACTCACATAGATCCACCTGCCTCTGACTCAAAAGTACTGGGGTAAAGGTGTGTGCAACCACTGCTCCGCTTAAATTTGCTCTTCAACTGCTTTATAGTGAGTGATGAGGAGTGGGAGTATTATTTATTAGAGTTAATCATCTGACTGTAGTGGCTGAAATGGCACTTTCCAACTATAAATATTTATAACCTACAAAAGTCAAATTTGTTTATTGCTTGATTTTTTAATAATAATTAATTAATATTAAAAAATAATAAAAATAATAAACTGGGTATTATTATATCTGAGTGCATGTACACACACATGCATGATGAGGGAGAAGAGTCCACATGTGAACCACAGCTCTACGCTGGTTTTCTCCTTCTCCCTTTGTGCAGTTCTGAGCATCCATCCGGCTGCAAGGCATACATCCTTCCCAGATGAGCTTTCTAGCTGGAGCATATTGCTTGGTTTTAATCGCTGTTGTATCCTGGGCTGGGCACTTTGAGGTACATGTTAGACCAACAGCTGCTACTCTGACCCCCTTAAGAATCTGATGTAGAACCCTCAGCCTGCTAACCCGAGTTCCAGCCCTAGGACCCGCCTGATGGAAGGAGAGGATCCATGGTCTGGGATTTTCCTTCAACTTCTACTCTGACGTGCATCAACACACAAGAAAGAAATACAGAAATAAGTAAGTATGTGTAAATTTAATTAAAGTTATAAGCCAGAGACTCATAACTTTTATTAAATTGCTTTCACCCAAGCCTGGTAACCCATGTTTGATAGCCCAGGCCACATGGCAGAAAAAGAGAACCAACACCCACGAGTTATCTTCTGACTTGCTCAGGCCATCATAGTGCGCACAGCTCCCACATACAAATGAAAAATATGCAATGACATTAAAAATGATAATTATGATCTAGAGGACATTCTCCCCAGAGTGAGGATATTTGCATGTGAGTTAACCAAAATTTAATAAAGGAACCAGGATCTAACCTTCGGTGCTGATGAGGTTGAGTGACCCAGGTGTTTTCAGGCCTTCGTTTCAGAAATTAAGCTACATGAACAAATATTGAATTGGTAGTTGTGTTAGGAATTCAAATCAAAAAGCTTTTCTCTTGAGGAACTGGGCTGAGCTGAAGTGCTATGCTTGTGTTGGGGGCATACTTATAAAGAACTGAAGATGTTTCAGCTCAGGAAGCCTGAGGAATCTTAAATAGATATGGGAAGCAGTCATCTAATGGAGAGATGTCACAGCTTGGAAGGGTTAGACTTTGTATGTGGACTGTTGGGGGCTGGCAAAAGGTAGGTTTCTGTGTGAGCTGACTTTACTAGAAACAAAGAGTGGAAGTAAAAAAGATAACAGGTGGGGCTGCCTACATGGTCATGAGATGTATATATGAAGAGGCTTCTTCATAGATGTGAGTTCATGTTTATCGAGTCCAACAATCATGGAATTAGCACCTCCTGATTTGTATGCGAAAACAACGTGAAGGCCCACTCCATGATAACACCTGCGTCAAGCCTTGCTGCCATGCTGAATCACATCCTAAAATCATACAGCAACCAGGCCAGCCTGTGAGGAGCTGAGTCTTAAGAACAAGCAGTCTTGATGTCATGCCCCCGAGGCAGGAACCAGTACGAGAAATCCCCAAGTGGTAGGGGCTTGGCATGACATAAGAGAATTTTCCAAGATAGATATGGCTTCTAGACACAAAATCAAAAGACAGGCTTGGAAGATTCCATTCATATTGACAATTGATCTAACTTAACGGGCCATGTGTGGATGACTGCTGTGTAATATGTAAAATCAATGGTTTAATTTGAAAAAGGATACTCATGTTGTAATAATTTTTGGAGATTAATACATTGTTTATATACTATAGTTTACTGTACTTTAAGTGTATACGATTAAGTGTATACCATCATGCACTTAATGTATGTATGTACATTGTATGATGTAACATAAATAATATGTAATTGGGGTCACACACCTAATATATAATATATGTATGTTAATAAAATTTAGGGAAAACATTTATATATTGACATTTCACTTGAGAAATAAAAAATATGGGGCTAGAGAGAAGGCTCAGTAGTTAAGAGCTATTCCAGACAACCCAAGTTCGATTTCCAGTCCCCACATGACAGTTCACAACTGTTTATAACTCCAGGTCTAGAGAATCTGACTATCCCTTTCTGGCCTTTGCAGTCACCACACACACAGACAGCACACAGTGCACAGATATACATGTAAGCAAAATATCCACACACATAACATAAAAATTGAAAGAAAAAAATTTTAAAACAGCCTTGAGTTTGTTGTAAAGCCAAGAGTTCAAGGCCAGCCTGGTCTACAGAGAGCATTCCAGGACAGCCAGGGCTGCATAGAGAAACTAGGTCTCAAAAAATAAATAAAAAGATAGATGGGTAATAATAAGTAGGAAATAAATAGATAATGGACAGATAGATGAAAAATAAAAAATAATTATTTTATAAAGAAAACATCTCAAGAATGGAAATTGGGATTGTTTAAAGTAGAATATCCACATGTTCATAGATGCCGCCACATGTATGAACAACTTTACACAATCACATTCAACTGGGTTTGATAGTGATTGTTTTTCCAGAAAGACTGAATCTCCATTCTTTGGTTTACAAGATCTGAGTACTTGCTGTGCTAACACACAGGGCTCTTCATTTGGGTATTTTTGTTTCAGAAAGGATGGGAGAGGAATTAAGATGAAAATATGGGGATCTAGCAGGCTGAGGCTGTGTGTACCCTCTGGCTCCATCCAGATCCATGTGGTGCTCAGCTGCTAGACTTGAGAAGAAGCATTGCTGTGTGGTCAGAATATCAACCTTCACTGTTTGGAATCAGGAGGTCGGTGAGGTCATAGGATAAGAACGAGGTATGAGGGCTAATAGTCCAGATTGTTAGGAACTGAGTGCAAGAATGCTTAGGCAATGAAGGCAAATTCTAATGCGTGGCAGCATGTTAAGGGGTTTTCAGGGGTGTAACTGTCTGACTTTCCCAGGTTTAGATAAGAATAATAGTAGAGAAAGCATGAGGCTCACACACAGGAAACCTAAAAAAAAAAAAAAAAAAAAAAAATCTGTGATTGAATTGTAAACGAAATGGGACTTTATTGGAATCTGAATGCATTCCTGATGGGTTGTATGAGCCTGTTTCATGAAGACACAAAAGGCAAATAGTTACTAGGGCTGCTGATGAGCGGAAGAATAAAATGAAGGCAAATAATTGAATTAAAGTAGTTTTAACAACTGAGAACCCAAGGATGGATATTACTATCAATGACATGGTTATAATTAATTTTAGGTTATTTGCTGTGAAGCTGTGGAGGAGAATAACAGGGGCTTTGAAATCAAACACAAGTGTAGTAGCAACTAAAAGAATTTTATGGTGAACAATAGACATGCCTAATCTCTTAGGTCAAATCCACAGTTTGACTTCTCTGAACATATGTTTAATTGGGAAAATCAAAGTGTAATCATGACAAGTAGAATGGCTGGGATCAGTTAACAGAGTTAATGTTAGACAGAGTGTTCCCTTCCCATCTGCACTTGGACTGGCAGGCTGGGAGTCAATTACAGTAATTAAAACAAAAGCAGAAACACAGGAAAAATTATGCGTCAATGAAGTGTCATTGTGACTGAGCTGGCTGGGTGTGCGTGGAATGTCAGCTGACTTGGGAGTAGACCATACGGAGTTGATCCAGTGTTGACATGTGGTTAACTGGCGACCTGTTGCTATGGCAGGCTTCACACTGGGGTAGCAGGAAACTCCTTCAGCTGTAGATGCCGCCACATGTATGAACAACTTTACACAGTCACATTCAACCCCGGAAGAAGACAGAAGGCCCCAAGTCAGCAGAAAGAGTCAGAGCCCTTCTATCTTGGATAGCCCAGCCTTAGCTTTACTGTATCATAAAAGCAGCTAGCAGCCAGGAGGTTGAGTATGCTCTTCTCAGTCCCCAATAAGCGATCTGCCCTATGCTATGCCCCTGAGATCACAGCCGTGTGACCAAGTTCTCTGCTGCATCCTCTAAGCTAGCCTTTCCCTATAGGAAAGACATCGGTGCATAGCAGGTGGTCTATGCTCACATGTAGCTCCTCTTTGCATTGTCCCTCTTCCTCTATTGGCAGGAAATTAATCTTTTGTATTTTTTCTGTACTCTAATGGGAAAGTGGGAAACTGTTCTAGCATTAAAAATAAATAAAATCCAAGCCTGAGTGTAGCAGGCCTCATGTGTGCGGCCTATAGGTTCTGCCACAGGACTGGGGATCACATGTCTCCAAAGGGCAGAATCACCAGACAGGTTGTCATAGTAACAGTACTGGAGGCAGGTGGCAGGCTTTCCACAACTGTTGAGCACAGGGAAACCAGCAGAAACCATGAGGATAACAAACAGCTGCTGGCAGCCTGTGGTCCTTCTTGGAAAATATTGTCTATATTCACTGTTTTGTTTAAAAAAAAAAGACTAATACTAAACATACAGAAAATTGCTGCTGAAATTCCACAAGAAACCATTTACTTTAAATGAAACATTTCAAGTCATATGGTCTCTAAATTCATAATCTAAGCCCTAGGATTCAGTTGCAATTTGTCCATCTCATCTTCACTAATACACCTAAGTGATGTGGATGCCTTCCTGTACTCTGTGAATTGCCATTGGATAATAAAGGAACTGTTTTGGTCTATGGCAAAGCAGTTTAGAAGCAGGTGGGAAATCGAGACATAGATAAAGGAGATGCTTTGAGTTGCTGCCCAGAAAAGCAAGATGTAATGGATCACAGGTAAAGTCACAAGCCACGTGGCAAGACAGAGTAATAGAAATGGGCTGAGTTAAGTTTCAAGAGCTAGTTAGGAATGAGCCTGAGCCATAGGCCAAACAGTTTGTAATTAATGTAAGCCTTGGTGTGATTATTAGGACTAAGTAGCTGTGGGTGGTCTGGACCTCAGGGTTAGGCCAGCCATGCCAGAAACTTCAGGCTACATCTAAGATTGGTACTAATTACCCAGGGAGGCTGTCTATCCAGGTCTCTTGCAGTCCCATCAGGAAGACAGGCAGAGGGTGCATCTTACCACTGCCTTGACCTCTGACTACTCACACTCCCCTTACTTATGCTAACTTCTACACTCCAAAAATACATCTCTATAAGAATTTCCTTGGGGATGTGGAGCTTACTGTTCTTAGTAGTAGATGTCTTTAATCCCAGGAAGAAAGAGAAGAGGCAGGCAACCTCCCTGAATTCAAGGCCAGACTGATCTTCATAGTAAGTTCCAAGCCAACAAGGACTATATAATGAGTCTTGTCTCAGAAAAAAAAAAAATTCATTAATGTGATTTTGGACCTTGCTGTCAGGCCTAACAACCTCAGTGCCATCCCTGACCCTATCCTTTGACCTTCACACACACACACACACACACACACACACACACACACAGAGTAATTTTAATGTGATTTCATTCATTCAGTGAAAGCAGATTACAAACAAATAACAAAACAAATATAGTGCTTTCCCCTCCTTCTAGCTGTCTGCTAGTTTATAGAAGCTGGTGATAGCTTCCACCTTACCCAGTCTTCAACTCTGACTATGTGTACTGTGTGTGGCCATTTTTCTCTTTATTGATATGAGTGTGTTTATGCCTCTGTATGGGTTTGCTCTCCTGTATACAAATACATTGAGGCCAGAGTTCAATATTGGGCATTCTCCTCCATTGCTCTTCATTTACTCTTTGAGGCAGGGTCTCTCACTGAACCTGGAGCTCATCATTTTAGCTAGACTGAGTGATCATTGAGTTCCAGGGAATTTCCTGTCTATGCCTCCTTTGAGCTGAATTTACAGACATTCACCACCATGCCTGGCCCTCATAGCATGAGGATATCTATCACTGGGGATTCTAACTCAGGTCCCCACACTTATGGGGTTGAACCACCTTTCCAACTCATTTTCAGCTCACTCATTCCACAGCCTACTCATATCAGGCTTCTGCTACCTCTATCCTATTAATATGCTCTTTCCCAGACCACCAGGGAGCCTCAAATCACACTGAATAAGATTGACAGGTTTCTACAATCCATAGCCCCAAAGAGGCTAGAAAACAAAAAGGGTCCAAAGAGAGATGCATGGAGTTCCCTGGGACGTCTTGTAGGGGTGAAGGCTCAGTTTAGGGAGAAACATGATGCCAGGAATCCACAAGGATGACCCCAGCTAAAACTCCTAGCAACAGCGACAGAGTGGCTGAACTGGTCCTGTCTTGTAATCAGCTTGGTGATGACCCTAATTGTCACCAGAGATTCTTTATCCAGTAACTGATGGAAGCAGAGGAGAGATCCACAGCCAAGCACTGAGCCAAACGCCTGGAGTCCTGCCTGGAGAAAGGGAGGAGACACTGTATGAGCAGAGGTGTGTGAGGGGGAGGAGAGGGTAGTGAGGGGGTGTCAAGGTCATGACCAGAAAACCCACAGAGACAGATGACCAGAGCTTGTGGGAGCACATGGACTCAGAACCATGGGAGTCTGCGTGGGACGGACCTAGGCCCTCCACATGCGTGTGACAGTTGTGTGGCTTGATCTGTTTGTAAGGCTCCCAGCAGTGAAATCAGGACCTGTCCCTGGTGCTCAGCTAGCTTTGAAGAACCTGTTCCCCATGCTGGATTACCTTGCTCAGCCTTGATACAGAGTGGGGAGCTCAGTCTTCTCTCAGCTTGATGTGCCATGCTTTATTCAAGCCCGTGGGAGGCTTGCTTCTTTCTGAATGGAGATGGAGGAGTAGTGGAGGGGTGGAATTAGGTGGAGGGGGGCGGGAGGGTTGGAGGGAGGAGAAACGTGGTCAGTATGTAAAATAAAATTTTAAAATGTTAATAAAATAAAATGTTCTTTTTTAAGTGATAGGTTTCAGTCCAATGGCAGTGGTGGCACACCTTTAATCCCAGCTCTTGGGAGGCAGAGACAGGTGGATTTCTAGTTTGAGACCAGCCTGATCTACAGAGTGACTCCTAGGACAACCACAGAAAAACCTTATTTTGTAAAGCAAATAAACAAACAAAAAAGTGACAAGTTTCAATTGTCAGTTTCCCGGTGCTTCTTCTAATATTTACATGTAAAATTAATGCAGGCTTTATTTATGTTTAAACGCCGTCCATCTGCCCTCCGTCTTCCTGTTTGCCTTTCACCTGCTCTGATTTCCTTCCTGCCTTATTGGGCTTCACTTCCCCGTTCCTGTGTGATCTAACCCTAGCAAACAAGGAATTTTAGCTTCATGTTTTAGCTTCCAAATGTTACCACATCCAGACTTTATCTAGAGTCTCCATATCTTATGTCTTCCAAGTTTCCCAGCCCTGGCTGAGAACGTAGCTCAGTTGCTAAAGCATGAGTCTGGCATGCGCAGGGGCCAGTTTCATGGTTCAGCTCTGAGCACTGGGCTGCGGGGGCTGTAAATAAATCAACAAAAGTTCCTCAAAGTAGAGTTTCTCCAAAATGAAACACGTTCACATTGCTAGATGCTGTTTCCCTGCTTGGGTTGCACTTCCTGTCTGGCGCAGCCCCAGGCTGATGATCCTCAACAGACTCGATGCCACACTGGGTTTCCCAGAGAGGAAGCTGGCCCTGAGCCTCACAGGACTTTCTGGATTTGCTAAGAAAGCCTGGCCTCCGGGGATTTAGAGGACACTGCACTCAGAGATTGCTCTCACTCCACACTCTGTCCCCTCAGAAGTCTTTGTCCCCAGACAGAAAACAGGGAGATTATGCTTCTCCTCTGAATATGTGATGTGGACCTTGGGACAGGGGTCAGTGCAGAAACCCCAGGGGACGGAAGAGCGAGTTCAGTCAGGGCCCAGACGCTCTCTGTGTTCTGGGAATATAAATGAAGCTGCCTCATTGAGCTCCAGACTTTGGAGTTTTAATCTCTAAGGGTGGAGCTCCTTCCTCTATTTCTTGTAGCCACCATTTCAGTCTTCTCTGAAAACCCCACAAGTGACCCTGAGTCTCTTTTCCAGATGAACTTAGTCACAAAAACAGGAAGACAATACCTCTCAGCTGCTTCTTCCAGGTCAAGGCAAAGCAATCTGAAACTCAAAATCATAAAAAAAATCTTAAGTTAGTCATCTTCAGGAAGTGGTCATACTTGGATATTCTAGTATTTCAGGAAGGAACTTTAAACACAAAATGACTGGATAAGTCTTACACAGCATGTACACTTTTCCAGGAGCTATTGGCTACATGTTTGTGTATTTGTAATTTTTTTCCTGAAGAGGTCTATAATTTTTATTAAATTATCAACATCCCTCAAAGGTAATGATTCCTCAAGGGATAACCTGATAATGATCTGTTGCTGTGTAACAAGTCACGGACAAAAGCAGAGCCACACCACTAACATTGTTACCTTATGGTCTGAGTCACAGAGTAATTTGGCGGGGGTGATTGCTCATGTGAGGTCCTTTATGCACCCTAGAAGTCAGCTGAAGTGTCTGTCACTTGATGGCTCACCCACATGACTTTTAGCAGAAAGTCTCAGTTGCCCCACTGGACTGCTTGGGTAGCCCCACATCATGGCAAGGGATGCCTGCCCTTACCCCACCCATCTCCCCAATGTGTGACTAAGCTAAAAGACAGGAGCACCTTCCAAGGCCACGTCAGAGTCTTAAAAGCAAATGCTGTTTATTTTCCCACAGGCTGTGCAGTGAAAAAGACAGCTCACTCTCAGGTGGGGGAAATTTGGCTCCATATCTGCAGGGGAAAGTATCACAGAGCTTGTGGACATATTTCTAAATTACTAACTGGTTAAAAAAAATAACTATACATTCACAAACACATCCAAGCATTCCTGTCATTTATTAGACAAAAACTTATAAGCCAGTCAGGGACAGAACACTTATAAGATCCACTCTGTGGGCTCAATGAGGTCCTTTTAAGTGAACCGACTGTTACACGGCATGAATGGTCCATTGAAAAGGAATCAATGTATTAGAGGCAACATATTGTTATCTTTGTGGTCAACATCAGTGTAGTGGTCTGTTTTCCTATGGCTCCAGCAAAATACCTAGGGTGAGCTAACTTTATACAAAAAAATAGAGAAGAGATGTTTTAGCTCACACATCCAAAGAGTCAAGGTTCTGGTGCTGGCATCTGCTGGCTGGTACATACAAGAGGGCAAGACCACATCACCAAACAAAGAGCCAGGGAGCCAAGGGTCCTGTAATCTCTTCTGAGGGCATGCTCACAGTGATATGACATCTTCTCCTCAACTCCCTCTCTTAAAGACCTATCATCTCACAAAATTGCTATGCAAATAAGAAATCCAGGTAAATATCATGACAGGCTCCAAATGACTCAGTTAAGAGTTAGGCCTCAGTTCATGCATCTTGAAACTGAGAAGGCCACTTCCGAGGAAGCCATGAACAAAGGACAATCAGTCTTTAGTGCCTCTGACAACAGCTCAAGGTATACTAGGCCTGAGTCAGCCACCACCACCCCTCACAATAGCTCAAGGTAATAACCAAATAAGGGTAAAGCCTGGAACTTGTCCAGGCCTGCCAAAAAATGGAAAAGCTATATTTTTGGCCAGTTCTTGCTAGCTAGTCCTAACTAATTAAACATGTACTAACATATTGCCGATCATAGATAAAATCACCTAACTGCCCTAGGAACTTCCCTTTGTTATACTTAAAAGGACCCTATGTGTTCCTCTTGGGGTCTTTACCATCTTGCCTTGGTATGTAACGGCAGGCCCCAGCATGCTGGAATAAAATGCTTTTGCTGATTGCATACGTGGATACTCATCTTCTGTGGGACTTCTCCAGGAGAGCAAGGTGCCGAAAAGATGGCTCTGTGATTAAGAGCATTAAGGAAGATCCAGATTTGGTTCCCAGCATACATATGGGTACTCCCAACCAACTGTTACTCCAGTGCCAGGGGATCCGACATCGTCACTGTCTTATACAGTCACCAGGCATGCACATTACATGCATACATGTAATAAGAAGTTTCTGGCCCTGCCTAGCCCTGAGATCCAGACCAGCAGTCCCAAATAATCACACAAAGGCTTATATTAATTATATGCTGTTTGGCTTATGGCTCAGGCATATTACTTGTTAATTCTTACTCTTAAACTAACCCATGATTAGCCAAGTGTCTTAGTACCTTTTCTCAGAGCAGCTTTCTTGTCTTTTTTTTCCTCTGCATTTCCCTGGCATCTCTGCTCTTCTACTTCCCAACATTCCTCTGGTCTGCTAGCCTCACCTATATTTCCCACTGGCCAATCAGTGTTTTATTAAACCAGTAGGAGGGACAAATATTTATACTGCACAAGAGCATAATCCCATAAGCACATATAAAACACTCATTCACATAAAAAATCTAAAATTTTAAAATTGCTACACAAAAAACTAAACCTCTAACACATGAAATCTAAGAGGACACATTCAAACATATCAGGTTTAGCACCAGAAACCCTATGAACAGGGCACCCAGATGCCAGCTAGATTTAGGATGGAAAGTAACATAGCATTTCTGTAAGTTCATGCCATAACCTTTACTTTTTCTCTCTCTCCCTTTCTTTCTTTCTTTCTTTCTTTCTCCCCATTCCCTTCTCTTTTGGCTTCACTGTATAGCCATGGTATCCTTGAACTCACTCCGTAGACTAGACTAACCTTGAACTCACAGAAATCTTCCTGCCTGTGCCTCCCGGGAGTGCTGGAATTAAAGGTGTGTGCCCAGCACTTGGCACTTTGTTTCTCTTTTTTAAAAAACATTTTTTGAAACCAAGCCTCCATGTGTATTCCAGGCTGGCCTTGAACTCACTGTTCTCCTGTCTCTGTCTCCCGAGTGTTGGGATCATTGGTGTGAGCCACTGTACTCAGCTCTTGAGAGGCTCTACCATACTGCTCAAATGTGTATTTCCCACTATTATGCCCATCCACATACCTCAACTGTCTTTAAGTTCATCGGTGAGTCATTTCTGTTATTATGTTAATCACAAAACCGTCAATTACACTAGAAAACCTCTATTTCTGATACACAGCATATTAATCATCGGAGCACCTACTATATAAAATGCAGATGACTCAGGTGCTTGCAGTGGCCGCTGAGATAGCTGTTGTGATTTTGTGTCAGCTGATATTGTTGAGTGTATAGATGGTAAAGCTGGGCATGGTGGCACATTCTTGTAACCCCAGACCCAAGAGATTGAGGCAAGAAGACTGAGGGTTTGAGGCTGTTCCTGACTGCACAATAAATTCAGAGTCATCTTGGGCTATTGTACTGAGAGCTTAGTTTCAAACAAACAACAAAACAATAACAATACTACAGTAAAATGGTATGTGTCATGGTTTAGAACTGTAACAAAATAGGTAAGCCACAAGCCACATGGCAGGACAGATTAATGGAAATGGGCCAAACTAAGATGAAAGAGCTAGCTAGCAATGTGCCTGAGATATAAGCCAAGCAGGATGCGATTAATATAAGCACCTGTGTGTTTCTTTGGGACTTTGGGATTGCTGGTTCAGATAAACGGCGATGAGCACTAAGCCTGTCCAGGAACCTCCTATAAGATGGTCCTCTAGGGGCTGGAGAGATGGCTCATCGGTTAAGAGCACTGTCTGCTCTTCCAGAGGACCTGGGTTCGATTCCCAGCACCCACATGGCAGCTAACAACTATCTGTAGTTCCAGTTCCAGGCAAACACCAAGGCAAATAAATAAAGTAAAAAAAAAAAAAAAGACTCTTTTAGGGGGACAAAACTGGATTTGGCCAGGAGTGGAGACTGATCCAAGCATTATTGGGTCAGTGGGACCTTAGGACTGTCTGCTCCCTGCCCAGGGAGGGGAGTTGCAGAAAAGAAAAATGACCAGATGTGGTGGGAGGGGGAAGGGACCTTGAATAAGGATATACAGGGATGGAAAAAAAAATTCAGAGGGAAAGCTGAACACAAAGTAAATATATGTGTAGCAATCTTATTTGCATTATCACCCTTGATAAGCCATGCTTATGATTCTTATCCTCTTTATAGTTATTGTTAACTTTTCTGCATTTTAAATTCATTTTACTGTTTTTTTGATAAATACAAAATAAAGAAGAAGAAAAAAAAAGATGTTCCTCTAAAGCTCATGTGTGGTATCCAGTATAGCAGTGCTCATGGTGGGACCTTTAGATTGGTAGAAACCTTAGGAGGTGGGGCCTATTTGGATACAGTAGGTCATTGGAGACTGATTATAAAGGATACATATGGCCCTGATCCTTCTTCCTTCAGTGATTCTCTGCCACATGAGATGAAGTAGCTCTTTCCTTCACATTCTCCCCTCTGTAATATTCTGCCTCACCACAGGAATAGCGGTGGGCCAAGATGCTAAGGAATGAGACCATGCTGCAAATAAAACTTTCTTCCTCTCAAATTGTTCTCTCCAGTACTTGGTCGTAGTGACAGAAAGGTGGCTAACATGGGAAGCTGCCACTGAGAAGCAGGATTGCTGTGACTGTACCTGACATGTTCAGAAGCCGTGAGAATGAGTGTGCAGAAGAGTCAGGAAAGTTTGGAGAAGCAAAATAGAAAAACATGCCAGCGGTAAGCAAAGGTTAGTGGGGAGTTCTGGTGTGAGCTGAGAAGACCAGACACCAACAAGAACCCAGGTGACAAAGGCCAGGCCAGGGAAGCTTCAGAGAGAAATGAGGACCAGGGGAAGTAAACTAGAGGCCATCTGTATTCTGGCAAGATCTGGTCCTGATTGGAGTTTCTATCACTGTGATAAACACCGTGATTAAAAGCAATTTGGTGAAGAAAGGGCTTATTTGGTTCACATGTGCACTGAGGGAAGCTAAGGCAGGGGCCTGTTGTCGGGAGCTGAAGCAAAGGCCATGGACGAACAGTATTAACTAACTGGCCTGCTCCCCCAGGCCTGCTCCCCATGGCCTGCTCCCCCTGGCCTGCTCCCCATGGCCTGCTCCCCCTGGCCTGCTCCCCATGGCCTGCTCCCCCTGGCTTGCTTAGTCTGCTTTCTTATTCAGCTCAGGACCACCTTGTGGATATATGTTAAATATTTAATAAATCCTGGGATATCAGAGAGACCACACAGTCAAATCCTAGGCAGACAGCTCAGGAAATCCTTGAATGCAAGGATAAACAGCTGAGTCAATCATACACACCTTTAATCCCAGCACAGGGAAAGCTGGGAGTGACGACCAACATCCTTTATCCAACAACTCCAGAGACAGAACTTCCTCTGTTTCTGTGAGTTCAAGGCTACATGCCTTTAATCCTAATCTGAATGGGCTAATATAAGGGCTGTAGAACCTAGAAACCAGGCAGACAGAAGCGACCAGGAGAGAGGCTGAGGAAGTTGCAAGACAGCTGGATGAGAATTGACTGTGGTGCTTCCTCTCTCTGATAATTCAGCCTTCCCTCGATATTTGGCTCTGAGTCTCATTCGTGCTACTACACCACCATTCTAAGGGTGGCACCACCCACAGCCTTCCCATGTCAATCATTATCAAGAAGATGCCCACAGACTTAATCCCTTCTTCCCAAATATGCCTAGGTTTGCTTCAAGTTGACAAAAATCAGCCAGAACAGAATTCATTTGCATTTTGTTTATTCCCTGAGGCTTTGTGCAAGGTCCAGTTTAAAGTGATGGTCTATGTCATGTAGTAGAGAAAAATCTCAAGCAGAATAACATTTGGGCTATGACAGAAGTGTCACCAGATGCTTCTCCTCACCTTACAGTGGGAATCAGAAACGAGAACCAAAATGAAAAGGTTTGAAAATTTTGCCCAGAAAAGCAATGCATGGAAAACTGGGACAGAAGTGAATGCAACGGTGAGAGAGATTAGTGTCTTTTAAAGACTACACAGTTGGTAGAGTTGGCTGAGCATGCATGAGGCTGGGGTTTGACCCTCGTCACTACATAAATCAGGCATAGTACACATGCCTGTAACCTCAGCACTTTGGAAGTGAAGGCAGAAAATTTGGGATTATAGTTCAAGGTCATGCTGAGCATATTTTTTTTTTCAGGCCAACCTGGGCAATACAAGATAGAGTAGACTTGAGAACATTAGCAGGACTTTACTCTGCAGCCTGGAAGCATTTGCGCTCAGCTCCTAGAGGAGCACTAAGGAAGTTGTTTTCTGAAATCTTCTCCACTACATTTCGATATTCACAAGGCACTGTAGCCATGATCCAAGGCGAGGTCCAGATTCTGCTGCTACTGGTGACAGACATTGATGCCACCTATGTGGCACTGACTTTGCAGGCTTGTACAATACAAGACTTGAAGGGTCATAGAGGTATCTCAAGATTTCAAAAGAAAGCCGGGAGGCCAGTCAACGTGTGGCAAGATCAGAGTCCCTGTAGGGAGTCATGGAGAGGATAGCACCCGAGGCAATCAAGTGACTCAAAGCTAAAACAGAGACCTGGGAGCGTGGACATGCCGGGATCACATAAGGTCTGCCGATACATGCCACCGGTAACAAGGACGGTTCCCAGTAGGCTGAAGGAGTGATGATAAAGCTTCAGCCATCAAGGCTGTATGGGTGGGATGACCCAGGCCTACTGGAGCTCTGTGTGTTCCCCTATGGGGAACGGCATGATTTAGTGCTTGTTTTAGGGCTTTTGTCTTGCCTTGGTTTGGTTTTTCCTGCCATTGTTCCCCTTTTTCCTTTGGAGTGGGAATGGACTGTATGCCATTTAGATCTTGGAAACATGCAACTTGGCTTTGGGTTTTGAATTTGCTGAGTCTCACACTATACTTTGGACATGGACTTTTATGCTATGTTGAAACTTCTAAAGACACTGTGAATTTTTGGAGATGAGTGGATAAATTTAATATCCTGAGACAGCCATGAGCCTTCAGGGATTAAGTGGAATACTTTGGCTTGAATCTTATGGGTCTCATAAAATTGATGGATTAAAGTCTTGGATCCCAATGCAGTAGTGTTGAGATATAGGACTTTGGGAAGGTGATTATATCATGTAATCCACTTATGAATTCATAACTTTGTGGGCTTTTTGGATAATGGAATTATTGTGGTCAGAGCCTGGGCGCTGACAGCCCTAACAACCTAGTCTCAGGCATCTGTCCTCAATAGGACAATTAAAGAATAAATAATTGTAGTAAACAGAAAGAGACCAGTCAAGAAGAAGAACAAAGAGGCCCCATGACATGCCCCAGCTCCTCTGCCTTCCTAACATGAGATTTTAGTTTCAAATAGAGGGTTCAAGATTTGCCCAGCTAAGCAGTCCTGGTCAAAATGTGGCCCATCTGCCATTGTCTCAGCTCTGTTCTCTCCTGCAAGATGATGTGACAGGATTTCAAAAACTGTGAAATCTCTTTCTGGGAAACAAACTCCCTCCTTCCTTAGGGACTCCCGGCCTTTTCCTTCTCCCACTGTGAGATTCCTGGAGAAATTCTAATGGTTCAGGATTTGTTGTTTCAATAGCCAAAAGGAGAGGTACAAGTATTGTGAGAATACCTTAATTCCTTCCTGGAGGGAGCCTTACAGGAGATCCTATAAGGGGAGTGGATGGGTCAGTGGGAATGGGCATTTTATCCCCAACAACATGCTCTGCTGTCATGATGTGGCCAGCTTTGCTCCACTGGATGCAATCATTGTGACACAGTGACAGAAATCTGACCAACATGTATGACAAGGCAAGTCACAAATGGTGAAGGTTTATAACACATGCAGATATAAAGACTTGTATAAACCAATAAGAAACAGGATGCTGATCCTACAAAAAAGAGTTCAAAGAGACGACAATTTGTGAGAAGTATAAAATGTGGTTCTCGGCCACACTGTTTGTAATAGCCCAGATTGAGAGTATCTACGCTTTCATCAGCAGAATAAAGTGTGACATGTTCATATATATGGATAATACAGGGCTATCATGGGCTCAGGAGAAATGATTCTCAGAGCACAATTAGCTACAAAAAGTGAGCTCCATAAGAAAACACACCGCAGTGACAGGTATCATCAACAACCCAGAGCAATGGCCGGTGCCTCACAGTGGTTTAGCTTACAATGCTCTGACTTTTCAATAGGTTAAGTTATTGTTGCTGGACAACAAGCTGTCCAAAGTTAACGATGCATCAACTTACCATCTTATGACTGGGGTCCTGCGACAGAGCAATTAGGTTCACAAATCTGCTGCACACATTCATGTATTTTAATTTAAAATTTTATTTAATGCATTTTTATGTATAATTTTTTTGCCTGCATGCATGTCTGTGTACCATGTGTATGCCTGCTACCCATGTAGGCCAGGATAGGGTGATCCTTAACTAGAGATACAGGTGTTTGGGAGCCACCATTATAGGTGCTGGTAATTGGACCCCAGTCCTCTAGAAAAGTATCAAATGCTTTTAACCAACCAACCATCTCCCCAGATCCCAAGTTTTCTGTATTTCAGAATAAATTAAGAAATAAATAGATGAAGAAAAATGAACTTATTTACAGTTTGGCCCAACAGAAGACAAAGACTCCTGGTTTCCCCTGTTATAATTTTAGAGAAAAGATGAAACAAAACCGGGCTGGAGAGATGGCTCAGCAGTTAAGAACACTGACTGTTCTTCCAGAGGACCTGAGTTCAATTCTCAGCATCCACATGGCAGCTAGCAACTGTCTGTAACTCCAAGATCTGACACCCTTACACAGTTACACATGCAGGCAAACACCACTTCACATAAAATAAAGATAAATAAATATATTTTTAAAAAAGATTAAAGAAAACCTTGAGATGTTCTTATGACAACTTAACTGTAAGGTCTGCCCCGGTGTGACATGGGCTGCCCTCTGCCCTGGGTGGCCAGGACCTTTGCCAGCATGATTTTCTGGAGAAATTTTAATTCCTTGAGTAGTTTGAAAGTGGAGGGAGGGGTAACGAATGCCTCTTTAGAATGCAGTTTCTATGGCCAAGGGTCAGCACAGGCTCCCAGCGACAGTCCCTCCCTCCTCAAGGGTCCACAAAGCATTTTTATATCTGCCTCTGGCCTGTGTCCATCATCACATCTGGATCTGACTCTCCCACCTTCCTCTCATAAGGACCCTTTGGATGACATTGAGTTTGCCCACAAAATCTATCTGGAATCTATACCTAGTCACCTCTAAATCCTCCTTTGTGTGTAACACGACAGAGCTGCAGGTCTGAGGGTTAGGATATGGACATCCCCAAGGTACCTTTCCACCTGCTGCAGTTGCTGAAGTATTTGGCAGGGGCTAGGGCTGTGACTCATAGCTCAGGAAAAGCCCTGGAAGGCTTTGCTCTGAATTAGGTCTCTGCCCTGGGGAGACCCCATGGTCATAGACCAGCCAAAAGGAGATGCCAGCGGTGGAGGCCCACAGCTGGAAACCCCCATCTGGAGGCCCACTTCAGAACCATGAAAGGAAATGACTCGAAACGCTACATGAGACCTTCCTCAGAGAAGCCAGGCTCAGATATAAATATCTATCTAACCCTGGCACTTTCCTGTGTGCAGCCCCTCCAGGACTCTCCCAGGGTTTAGAAAAGAGAGAAAAAAAAAGTCTTAAAGTCCTGGAAAGTCATTCTTTGTGACCCAGGGCTGTCCTGTGCATTGCTGGGAGGTTCACAATTTCCTTAGAGTGATCCTCCCCAACTCCGCGCATTCTATGACAATCAGCCGGATGTCCCCAGAGGACAGAATTGTACTCCACTAAGATCCTGTCTTTTGGGAGAGCCTTCAGGACTTGGTCTGAGCACTGTCCCATCCTGGGCCCTCTTCTTCAGCTATCCGAGGACTGAACAATGAGGTGTCTCAGCAGAGCACACTGTCCCCCACCTCAAGATTTCTGGGGGCTCTCTGTCCCTGCACTTCTTGTCACTCAGAACTGGTTTTCCTGTATCTGAGCCAATGTTTCCTGCTCACCCCTTGCCCTGCCCTGCCCTGCCCCGCCCCGCCCCGCCCCGCCCCACCCCTCCCTGCCCTGCCCTGCCGTGTGCTGCTGCAGCCCGACCCTCTATGCACGGTCTCTTCATAACTGCCTGCCTCACAGACTGTCCTTTCTTAGGAGCAGGGCCCCTAACTTGTCTCTAGTGTTGCATGATGGGTAGACACTGTTCTCACTCTATTGCTGTATCACATCAGACAATCAAGACAGAAATCAGAGGGTGAAGCCCGGCAAATCAGTTCTTAAGGAAGCAGGTGACTGTCTACTTGAGTCCTGGTAGTATTGGTTGGTCCTGTTGCCGTTAACAGGTAACTTGAGTATGATCTGAAGAAGTCTCCTTCTGAGGGCAGTGAGCCTAGGGTTCTTGCACATCAGGAATCTTTTCCCACAAGATGCCTGTCAAATTACGCCCTCCTGGTGGAACAGTCAGCACCGTGAACTTGGTACCTACCAGTGGTTCTCTGGGAAAGGAGACAGTTGGGAGAAGGCTGCTTCCTGTCGGCCCAGATACAACAGAACAATCACAGAGCTCTCAATCAGAGATGTCCAGATCCTCGGGCATTCCATGTTACCTCCTCATCCTGGGTTGGTGAAATGCACTCAACACAAAGACCACGTGTCACAGAAACTAGTTGTGGCTGAGGTGTTGCTCCTCAGGTTACCCCAGCAAAAACAAAACAAACTCAAACTCTAATGATTCTCTGGGCGATGCTTAAACAGCAGAGCCTGCCACTGGACGGGTGCCAGAATTTCCCAGGACGTGAAGTCAGTTCTGCTTTTCCTTGTCCCATGTGAGGTTCATCAAGCTCCACCCTGTTCTCACGGGTTCCTGAACATAAAGCCTTGCATCCCACTGAGGCTTCAGTCTCTGAGTTGGGTTTCCTAACTTTGGTCAAGATACTGACAAATATATAATTGCTGTATTACTGTTTACTTAATATCTAAAGGATTAGATATGTATGTATCTTGATCTGTAACAAAACAATTCTGACTATATAACTAACATGTTCATTGTAAAAAATAAAAATGTTAAGCAACTTAAAAATTAATAAGAAAAAAGTTACCTTTCCTACATCTCTTTACCCCAAAACACACATAATGTGGCTTTTACATACAGGCAAATGAGTTAAAAAAGAAAATATTCTGTTAGCATCATTGATAGTAAACGTCCCTGACTTGTCAGAACAGAGGTAATCCCCTCATACAAGCACAATGAAACCAGAACAGTGTGGTTAAATAGTTATACATCAGAGTTTTCCAAGGCTTCAGAATCTGAGGCGAGAGCCCCCTGGGCATTGAAGGAGCAGACTTAAAAGGGAAGGGCCTTTTACAGTTTTTATTGCCTCCCAGATGCATCCGCAAGGCCTGGTCACAATAATCAGGTAACTAGAAGTTTCTTTTTTTTTTTTTTTTTAATGGTGGAAAAAGTATATTATTAGAATTAGCCAGCTGGACTGAGTTTAGATGATCCCAATTTTGTTGGCGACATCCAGAGCATCATAATCAGGAGCCAATCGAACATACACCTTCTTTTCTCCGTCAGGCCTTATGAGGGTGTTGACTTTGGCCACATCTATGTCATAGAGTTTCTTCACAGCCTGTTTGATCTGGTGCTTGTTGGCCTTGACATCCACAATGAACACAAGTGTGTTGTTGTCTTCTATCTTCTTCATGGCTGACTCAGTGGTCAGGGGGAACTTGATGATGGCATAGTGGTCAAGCTT
>PVIH01005685.1:0-22955 GCA_004025045.1 Sigmodon hispidus | reverse complement strand
TGGAAAGTGGGTGACGTGCGGATCTTCTTTTTCTTGTGGCTGTGGACACCTTTCAGCTCTGCTTTCTTGGCTTTCAAGGCCTTCGCTTTGGCTTCGGCTTTGGGAGGGGCAGGAGCTTCCTTCTTCGCTTTCGGTGCCATCTTGGTGAAAAGGCAACTGAAAGTTTCTATATGATCTAATTCCATGTCCGGGTGACCCTAAGGTCCTCTCACATTCTGTGAGGAAGGAAGGGGATAGAAGCCATGAGTGCCAGGCCCTGAGGCCTCCACTCAGGACAGCACAGTCCTCCAGCCTTATGCCCATCACAGGAGCCTCCCAATACTGGGAAGCGTCTTTCAGAACCACTAGAGCACAAGGTCCCATCTCCCAGAGGCACCTCTCTGGCCTCCCGAGATGAATGCATGCTTTCTTCTAGAATGCATGCAGAGCTCAAAAGAGATTCCGGCATCCTCCTCTTCACAAAGACTGTGTCAGAAACTCACATTCCTGGGCAGAAGACCAAAAGTTGTCTTGTGTTGGGAGTTATCTGGGACAAAAAGAACCTTCCATCATGGATGGGGCTCAAGAAGAGGATAGTTCCAGGAGCTCAGGGCAGAGTTTAATCTAAGGAGATACCTAACAGCTGGTGCTGCCCCGCCCCACCCTTCTCCTGGCCCTGGGCAGCAGAGCAAAGATGTGAACTGTTTAATACGTGGTCCGGGGACAAATGGGCAGCGCAAGCACACATGCAAATCTCACTGTGGAGCAAAGACTTAAAAGGAAAAGGAAAATATTAAAGCTTCTAAAAAATATACCATAACAGCTTTCTGTTTATTTGTTTTTGAGACAGCATTTCATGTCTCCCAGACTGGCCTTCAACTTGCTCCTAATTCTCCTGCCTTCTCTCCCTGGATGCTGGGATTATAGGTGTTACCACCATGTTCTTTCTTCTGGAAAGACTTTTCTTCAGAAGACACTGCCTTAGATAGGGTTTCTACTGCTGTGAAGAGACACTATGACCATGCCTACTCTTATAAAGTAGGTGCTGCTTATATTGAGAGGTTTAGTTCAGTACTGTCATAGCAGGAAGCATGGCCACACAGGCAGACAGGGTGTGGATACACAGCTGACAGTCTACTTCATAGCAGGTAGCAGAAAAAGGGAGACACTGGGCAAAGCTTGTACATCTGAAACCTCAAGAGCCATTCCCAGTGACACACTTTTTCCTACAAGGCCACACCTACTCCAACAAGGCCACACCCCCTAATAGTGCCTATGAGCCTTTGGGAACCATTTTTATTTAAACTACCACACCTTACTCTCTGGCCCCCATAGGCTTAAAGCCATATCATCATCATCAAAAGATATCCAAGCCAACTTCAATAGTTCCCATAGTCCATCAACAATGTTTAAAAGTCCACAGTTTGAAGCCTCTTCTGAGACTCAAGGCAGTCTCTTAATTGTAACTTTCTGTAAAATCAAAATGAAAAAAGCAGATCACATACTTCCAACATATAATGGCATAGAATATACATTACCATTCTAAAAGTGAGGAAATACTGGGCCAAAGCAAGACCGAAATCCAGCGGGCAAACTCCAAATGCTGCATCTCCATGTCTGATGGAGGGGCCCTTAGGCCAGGCTAGCCTAATTGATGAGTTCCAGGCCAAGAGAGACCTTGTCTCAAAGCAAGAGGACAATGCTCCTGAAGATGACATTTCAGGCTGTCTACTGGCCTACACACACACACACACACACACACACACACACACATAAACATACATGATATACACAAACACATAAACATACACACATAGAAAACAAATATGCATGAGAAGGCAAAGAGTATATACAATTCAGTAGTGCATGAGGTCAAGTACTGAAAAAAAAACACAAAATAAAACAAACAAAATCCCTTTAGGAAATACAGTAAAAAACAAAACAAACAAACAAAAAACCCCACACTTTTGAGCAGGAGCTGAACACTGTAGTCCTGGCACTTGAACGGCAGAGGGAGAGTCCAGAAAATTCAAACCAGCTTGGGCTACATATTGGATAACACTGCATGAAACAGCAACTCCAGATCAGCAAAAATGCAAAAGCTTGACAGTGTTTCATGGGACCCTGAAGGAACAACTCTCCACTGTCCCTGTGTTAAATGAGAGACTCAGAAAGGCAGCCTGGGCAGCTGACCTGCTACCTTCTTACTCTCAGTTCTTTGCAGGATGCCACTTCAGATCTCTTTTAAAGTCCCCCCTGAGCATACCTCTCTGCCTTTTTAAAAAGATGTGCGTGAATGTGTAGGTGTCTGGTGGTCTGTGTGCAGGTGCCGGAGGAGGCCAAAAAGGGGCAGTAGATCTCCTAGAAGGTAGTTAAAGCTATGTGCTGCCTGGCATGGATGCTGGGAACAGAACCTGGGTCCTCTGCAAGAGTAGCAGATACTCCTAACTGCTGAGCTTCTCTTCGATCCCCTTTCTGTTGCCAAGATGCATCCACGGATCCCTGTTCCCACAGAGAGACCTTTAACTGCTGTCTTAGCCTTTTATGATATAAGTAACACACACCCATACCCTCAAGCTATGTTCTTACTGTTTTTCCTGCAAAATTAACAGCCGAGGCTAAAATATCTCTTTTAAGCCCTACCCAAATGGGACATTAAATGTGAAAAGTGGCTGAGGGTTAACAGAATGGGATTTCTTTGCTATAGAAGAGAATAAGGAGGCACCGAGGGGCTGGTTGTTCTACTCAAGGCCACATATGATAGAGAATACCAGCTGCCAGCCTCCTGACCCCTCCTCCCTGCTCTGGCCTCCACACATTTCTTCCCGGCTGAACTATCACAAACCTAACTACAGGGATGTGAGGAGTCCGACCCACCCAGCTCCCTAGCATCACCCTAATTGACACAGCCCAGGAATGGCAGATATCATTTGCCATGAAACAAAATTACCCCAGGATGCTGGAGCCAGAAAGTACTTTCTGTGCTGGCAGCCTGATGGTCCCAACACACCACAGAGTTCTTGTGTTCACTGAGTCCGCAGGGAGCAAGAGCTGTTTCTGTAATTGGGCTGGTCCTGTGGGGTTGCCCCATGTGTCAAAAGAAATTAAACAGAAAGGCACCACCATATGGACCACAGCTCAGGTGCAGGCTGAAGCCAGAAAGGAAGAAACAGTCATTAATGGCCCAGAATGCCTGTCTGTGCCCCTGACTATTGCAAGCACTGATGCTCCAGCCACCGCTCAAAGGTCCTTGGTGAAAAGCAGGTTGGAGAGGCTGGAGAGATGGCTCAGCAGTTAAGAGAAAAGCAGGTTGGAGATGTGAGTCTGGATGCAGTGCGGGGATGGTCTCAGAAGGCTGCAGGGGTCTGTACTCACCTGGTTCAGGTTCTAATGTCTAACAGAGAAATGATTCTAAGTTGTAAATTAAAAAAAAAAAATGTGGCAGATTACAAGGGAGACAAGAGAAAAACAGAAAAAGCTCTCTCTTGCTTTTTGAACAGAAGCCCTTCAATTTCATTTTGGCCTGGACCCCACTAGGCAGAAAGCAGGCCCTCCCGAGCCCAGCAGTTTCTAAACTAATGGGCGAGATGGGAACATTGCTCCCACAGGTGCCTATTAAAGCAGAACTGCTCTAGCTAAGGCAGCAGTCTTAGCTATGCTCAACTTCAGCAAGCTGAACATTCACCTATAAACATCACACGTTATAAAAGCAAATCCACAGAGTTTAGATCCAGAATCAGAGGCAGGTGGGGAGGTGCTCTAACATGCCCTGTGTCCCAGGTGTCCCAACACTGCCATCTGTGGCCCACACTCCAAGGGCTCCTGCTGCCCTCCCACAAGAAGATGCAGAGGCCAGGCTGAAGAGCATCAGTGGTACCCTGTCTTTACATCCTGCTGCCTTCCCACAAGAAGATACAGAGGCCAGGCTGAGGAGCATCAATGGTACCCAGTCCTTACATCCTGCTGTCCTCCCACAAGAAGATGCAGAGGCCAGGCTGAAGAGCATCAGTGGTACCCGGTCCTTACATCCCAACTGGCTAAGCCATCTTGATGGCTCCACTCACTGCAGACATGTCATGCCCAGCTCTCACACTCTGATGGCCTTTCTCATGGCACCACAGTGCCCTCAGGGAATCTGAGGAAGGATGGGGTGGTGTTAGGTCATGCTCTATGCTCTGGAAGTTTCCATAATTGTTCCCTGAAGCAAACAAGCATCCTGAGAACTTGCAGCTCCTAATGCTCCTCTATCCTATGGGAGGCAAGTAACCAGATGAGCCCCACCAGTGCTGAGCCCGCTTTGTTAACAGTTTCCACCAGTAAATAGCAGGCATTTCTCTGCCCCAAGCCTCTGCACTGATCTGGGGTACAAGTGGCACTACATTCTGATTTTACAGATGAAAAAAGTGAGACTCAAAGGATAGAAACTTAGCCAGGTGGATGGTTCAAGTTCATAATCCTAGTATTTGGGACTCGGAGAGAGGGTTGTCGTCTGTGGTTAAAATCAGCATGGAGAGGCTTCCCCACACAAAAAGAACCCCAATCACCAATAACTCCCTGACCAGGACCTTTCAGATGTTGCCCTCTTTCCCTCCAAACAATATACCAATGACACTTTTCAACTCTCAATAGCTTCCACTCCAATAACATTTTTGTAGCCTAGGTGAAACCACAAGTCATTTATAACATGGTGGCCAGTTCCATTCTAAATAACACTGAAACCAATTGATTGTAACTCATGTCCCACAGCCTCCTTTGATCTCAACCTTACACCTCTGGCCCCAACTTCTCTCCTTTATGTGTGGTCCCCTTTCAGGGATGCAGCTTGGGGATAAGACATGGATGCCTGGGATTCGACCACAGACCTACAAAATCTTTGGACACTTCATATACCAAAGTGTGGGTATAAGGGTTGGCCAATGCAGAGTAGCCGCTGTCTGCAATTGTTCTATGAAAAGGGGCCTAGACATGTCAATCTTGACATCCCCGACAAAGACTCATTCCTAACGCAAGCTCATGGATAAAGGGGATCAGAACTGGGGATGGGCTGGAGAGGGAATAGGCATGATGATCCCATCTTAGAAAAGCTTGCTAGAGGTCAGGAATCCCATGATTGAGAGATTACTCTTAATCAGCATTATGGTCCGTGAGTTTTGGAAGATGACAGTTAAGGCAACTGAGACACAAAAAAAGTGCATTGCCACCTTAACTCTGGTAGTCCTCCAAAGCCAAGAGCCACAGGTGGAGACATAAGGAAAACCTGCTGTTTGTGCATCAACTTATCAGGAATAGTAGAAAAAGTCAAAATTTAAAAATCCAGATTAGGGCTGGAGAGATGGCTCAGAGGTTAAGAGCACTGACTGTTCTTCCAGAGGTCCTGAGTTCAATTCCCAGCAAAACCACATGGTGGCTCAGAACCATCTATGATGAGGTCTGGCGCCCTCTTCTGTAAAACTGTATGCATAATAAATAAATAAATCAAAAAAAAAATCCAGATTATTGACATACTCAAATAAAAGTCTGAGACTCCTGAAAGTTGGCTATACTTATTCTCCTCCCTAAGCCACACCCTCTCCTCTGGCTGATACCTTTTTTGAGTCCATCATCCTCATCCTTCTGGGCCCTTGCACTGAATCTTGTGCTCTTAACTGTCTTGTTTTTTATACAACAGCCTAAACTCCATAATCCAGGAAACCACTCAACACCAAGTAAAAACTACATTCCTACTCCAAAAGTTTAGAAAGCATATGCCCCTCTAAGCCCTGAGGACAACTCTTGACCTACCTCATTGTTCCCTAACACACACACACACACAGAGAGAGAGAGAGAGAGAGAGAGAGAGAGAGAGAGAGAGAGAGAGAGAGAGCAAAAAGTCAAAAAGTAGCTAAAGACAGGAACTGCCCCCAATTGTCCTCTGGGTTCGGAATGAAGGGTTAATGACCTAAAGCAAACAGCCTCAGATAAATCAATATACTCTTGACAAGGAAGTCAACATATTGATTGTGCTAGATAGAGTTCTCTAGTATGGCAGAACTTATGGAATGAATCTCTCTATGTGTAGAAAAGACATTTATGGAGAGATGGCTCAGTGGTTGGAAGTGCTGGCTGCTCTTCCAGAGGACCTGGGTTCAATTCTCAGCACCCACATGGCAGCTCACAACTATCTGTAACTCCAGTTCCAGGGGATATGACGCCAATGCACCTAAAATAAAGTTAAATACATTTAAAAACAAAAACAAAAAATGACAAAAAAGAAAAGACATTTATTAGAATGACTTATAAGCTGTGGTCCAGTCTGTAAGTCTAACAATGGCTACCAATGACAAGAAGGTCCAAGAATCTAGTAGTTGATGTGAGACATCTTTCTGTACACTGTGTATATGCTTTATTATTGGTTAATAAAGAAACTGTTCTGGCCTAGGCAAGGCATCTTAGAGGCAGGCAGGAAATCTGAGCATAGATAAAGGAGAAGGAGAGCAGAGTCAGGAGAGGCTGTGAGCTGCTACCTAAGATGTAAAGAAACACAGGTAAGCCACGAGCCACGTAGCTATACACAGAGTATTGAAAATGAGTTAAATTGTAAGAGCTAGCTAGCATGGAGCTTGGGACATAGGCCAAACAGTTTGTAATATTATAAACCTTTGTGTGATTTTTTGGAATAAAGCAGCTGCAAGCTGGTCCAGACCTTGGGCCAGAAACTTCAGGCTACAAGTAGATGTTTAGATCATGAGGCTGGATGTCTCAGCAGGTCTTCCATGGATGCTAGAATCCTGAAGAAGTGGGCTCCAATGCCTGTGAAGGATGGACTTGCCAACAAGGCAAGAGCAGGCAGGCAAAGAGCAAAAAGTTCTTTCCTCCATGTTTTTATCTAGGCTCCCAGCAGATGTGACATTAGAGGCAGGTCTTTCCAGCCAAGTGATCTGGACTAAAGGTGTGTCTTCCTATCTCAAAGATCCAGATGAGAAGTAGATATTCCCACTTCAAATGAAGCAGCAACTCCTCACAGATGTGTCTTCTATTTTGGGTTTTATTCAATTCCAGATGTAGTCATGTTGACAGTCAAGAACAGCCATCACACTAATGAATATCAGTGAGAAGTTACTGACCTGAGACTGCAGGAAACAAATCTACAGTGAAACTTTCTACCCCCAAAATTCTGCCCTATAAACACACTATGTCTCTGCACAGTTTCCATTTCTGGGAGAGACCACTGCCCTTGTTCTAATAAAAGATGATGTGCTCTGAGGTCGGTCTTCTCTTTCCCTCACCTCAGTCAATCCTGACCTAACAAAAATAATTTAAAAAAAAAGACTAGATTCATAGGAGCAGAGGAAGAAAGATAAAGAAAACACAGGTATACTTTGTAGTACGTCTGTAATCCTGGCATTTGGGAGTTACAGGCAGGAGGAGAGCTGGAGGTTCCAGGATTATCTTTGGGACTCAGGAGAAACATCAAGAGATGCTACATAGGGAAAGAACCATGGGGGATTAGGGAGTACCCATGACATCTAGATTTTTCTTTTATTTTCTTAATTCTTTGCAGAGAGAGCAGTTTTGGCATATAGCCATCCAAGCCTGGACATCATAGACCATTTTCCCTGTCTTCTACTGTAAAGATCTAATTGAGGGACAGGAAGATAGTTAAGGTTGTCATTGTTGGAGGACATTGTTCTCTACACCCATCGATATGAGGCACACAGTTGTCCTGGCTTTGCTTTCTATTGCTGTGATAATGCATCGTGAGCATGAACATTTGGGGAGGAATGGGTTTATTTGGCTTTGTACGTCCATGGCACAGTCATCACTGAGAGAAGAGGTTAGACCAAAAACGGAAGCAGAGGCTGTGGAGAAATGCTGCTTACTGTTCCTTGTGGGGCTTGAGATGTTTTCTTGTACCTCAGGATCACCTGCCCATGGATGGTGCTGCACTAGTGGGCTGGGGCCTCCTGCATCAATCATTAATCAAGAAAATGCCCCATAAACTTGCCTCCAGACAATCCAATGGGGGCATTCTCTCAATTGAGGTTTCTGTTCCCAGATGACTCAGCTTGTGTCAATTTGACAAAAACACAACAGAGTTGCAGTAAAATATCATGTGCCTCTTCCTGAGGCTATCTGGATTAAATTTCTACCAATGATTTACATTCCATGCTGGAGGAAAGAGTCCAATAGAACAGAAGGGTGTTTCTCATGACAACCTACAAGGGAGAGGACAGGATATGGTTAAGATGCATGTATTCAGTGTCACGATCAGACTATTAACATTTAGCAATCAGCAGCATGGGTAGGGAAAGTCTACATTAAAATTTCCGGAATACTTTATGCCTTCCACGGAACAGAAACTAAAATGACCCGATTGCACAATTAGTCACAAATACAGTCCTGGAGGTGTTTTATCCACGCACACACATATTACCTGAGACATGTCCTCTTCACAGCAGCGAGGCCATCCCAGTCCTTGGCTGAGGTCACGGTCAATGTGACCTGTAGAGTGCCTGTTACTCCTCTGACTGCTGACTTTGTTTCCTGATAAATAAGCCTCCTGTCATAGCCACAGCTTCCACTGCCACCACCACCACCACCTTGGTTCATGGTTTAGCAGGGTACTGGCCTCTACACCATAAGGCACAGAGCTTTTGCCTTCAAGTGTTCTCATCCATTGTTCCAAAATAACAAGACTGATTGTTATAATTGCCAAAAGTTACTGTAGCTTCCACTACCTCCAAAACTGTTTCAAAATCCTTACCAAATTCATTATGGCTACTTGCTGCCATATCTATTACCACCATGGCTGCCATCAAGGCCAACAGGACCCTGAAGTTTTCTCAGAGACCAGCATTTCCAGTGCCATCAATACCACCTCGACAACGACCACCAAAGTGTCTGGAAGCACTTGGACCTCTTTGGCTGGATGGAGCATTGGCCATCTCTTGCTTTTCTTACAGCATAGTGTGGCCATTTGTGGTATGTATTTCTAAATGACCATCATCCATGAAGTCATGGTCTTCAAGGTGACAAAAGCAGTCTCTTCCCCACTGCCTCTGTCAGTCATGATTCCAATCACTTCAACTCTCCCATACCGTTATAATCTTCCCTAACGCCACCAACAAAGATCTTTTCACAGCTACGTGGACACCTGTTCCCAGAGACTCTTCTCTTGACCCAGCTCTCTTTGTTTCCACAAACCCTCTGTTCACCTTTGTAGTCTTGTAGTGATAGCCGTGTCCACATCCTCCATGGCACTCTATGTGACAAACCCAAAGTACTCGGGAGCACTTTGCATTTGGAGAGGGTGAGTGTCCCCTTGTGCTCAGAATGACCCTTCATATTGTAGCTCTGAGACCTGCTCTAAGGCTACAAACAAGGTTCAAGAAAAAAAAAAACCTCAGTATAACAAAACCTAATTTGGGAATAAAATAAATTCACATACAAACTGTTCTTTTATTATTCTGCTCAGCTTCAACTTTTTATAGCGGATATACACATACAACAACACACTTTTGCCATAAAAAGAGGTTACAAGGCTATTTCTCAGGGTCACAAAGCATTCCTTGTAAATACATAAGAGACCCATGAAGCATAAACCTGTCAGCTTTGACTGGTCATAAAAGTTTCACTTGTAATATCTCTTAAAGGGACAGCTATTAGGGTTACAAAGGAAGAGGTTAAATCACTGTAAAAATCTAAGGAAGAAGTAAAGAAATAGTGTACTATTCTACATTTCTTAAGTGTAACTAATAATAGAGGCTAACATTTTATAAAATGCAAAAGATTCCAGTATCTCCCAGCCTAGGGAAATATGGCTGCCACTGAGAGCAGCTTGCAAATAGTCAAAAGGTGATGCAAATTGTCTGTGAGTAACCACAACAACCTGTGGGAAAGCAAAACAAAAGAGAACAGTGTTGATTCAAATCAGCACTTTCACCAAAAGATGCATAGAAAAATATGTCTGACCTAAAAATACATTATCTATCCTGTTGCATAGTCTCAGAACATGAGGAAGAAATCTTGTAACTTTTTTGTTCAAGGCTGAGAGACTGTACTGTATTGCTGCAGTTTGGGCTATTTGTGCAGTATAATGGGATTATGTTGTTACCTTGTAAATAATTGTCCCACCTACTGGTTTAATAAAAATGCTGATTGGCCAAAGGCAGACAGGAAGTATGGGCGGGACTACCAGACTAAGAAAACTCTAGGAACAGGAAGAGCAGAGCAGAGATGCCAGGAGACACAGAGAGAAGCTGAAATGCTGCTGAGAAAAGGTACTGAGCTGCATGGCTGAACAGAATCATGGGCTGAGTTAAAATAAAGGAGTTAGCAAATTAAATGCCTGGGCCCTGGGCCAATCAGCATAAAATTAATATAGGCATCTGTGTGATTTTGTTGGACAGCGGGTCAGAATCTCAGGGCTAAGCCTGAAAGTCCAGCCCAGAAACTTACTACTACAGTGCAGCCTCTTTCTGGGGTAACTGGGCATAAAGCAGAATTCCTCTGGACTAGGTTAGACTGACTAGCTGGTTAATGGCCTGTTATCCACATGAAATCCAGGACCTAAAAGTAAACACTTAGTAAACTGAGCCTAAAATCTTGCACCATAAACCACAAGGTTAGAATGTTTGTGGCAAGGTATTGATTTTTACAGAATCAGAGCAAGGGAATGCTGAGGGGTCCATTATTGGCTGCTGGCAGGGAAGCTTGGGGCAAGTTAGGTCTCTATAATCTCTGAAGGACTTTGATTCAACAAAGCCATGCACTTTATTATTCTGTCCTTGAGTATAAACTGTGAAAGTCCTGCTTGTGATCTATCTACAGAGACACTTTGTCTGGCCAATTGCCCTGTCAGTAAGCTGATGATAGAGAACAGATTTCTAAGTTTCTCACTGTATTGTGGAACAAAAGCAGAGATATGCAAGCTTGTATTATTTACCAGAATTACACAGTGTAGGAAGAAGTCATCTTTCTATAATACACAAGAGTGACTGTGCCTGATAAATGAGGAATATACTGCTAAGGTTTTGGGATAAGATCCATAGCTGTCTTAGAGGGAACCATGATGTCAGACAAGAGAATTACAGACAGAGCAGTCAGTACTTATAGGCAATTATTTCTCATAGGCCCTACTGTGAGTTTCTTCCATCAGATATGTATTTCTTATGAATATGAATATCAGCTGCCATCTACTTCATAGCTTTGCAGCCTCTGTAACTTCAGACTCTCATCATTTGCTCGGAAGCTCAACCTTCCAATGAGTTTTGCAGCATCCAGCTCCTCAGGAGACTCTACTTAGATGAGAGCCATGACCTCCTCGGCAGCATCAACAGTCAGAAAGCAGAAGGCTTGGCTTGGTTTGGTTTTTAAATAGAGAATGCCTACCGCAATCTCCCCCAATCCTAACCCCCACCTCCACACAAGATGTCTGCTGGAAAGGGAAGAGCAGGGTGAAGGTGGATTCCTGGGGCACTCTGCAGTAGAATCCCTGCTGAAGGTCGTAGATGGCCATTGCAATGCTACTCTAGTTCCCTTGCCCCAGAACTGGGGCTAATTTATGTTCTTTTTATAGCCATGATACCCCAGGTGCAAGCATTGGTTCTTTCCAGCCTTGATACCCGGGCACAAACATGGGCTCTTTCTAGCTGAGGTGTGAGCATTGGCTTTTGGCTTCTCTCTCATTGGGGAATTTGGTCTCCTGGACGATGTACCTCAGGTGAGAATCTGACTCATGTGTTGAGGTACTGACTGAATGAGGACTAGTAGAGAAGTTGTATCTTTAGCTAGAAACGATGGGTCATTATCACAATAATCTTCACAGGAGGGTCCTAGTAGGCCATATGACCTATGAAGTAAGTCTAGAAAGTGTCTTCTTCCTCAGAATCTGGGAAAGCAATGAAGTAGGCACAGCTCATTAGCTGTTTCATAAGGGCTGAGACAGTCAAGGGATGGATGTGAATGTGGGACTTGAAATGTGACTCCATGGTAAAGCACTTGCCTAGCATGTGTGAAGTCTCAGGTTCGATCTTCAGCTAAAGAAGCCAACAAAAGCCAACCTGGTCATGCCCACTCTGAAATCTCCCAGATGTCTCTGTTAGTCTCTGAGAGCCATGCCCTCCCCTGGGTTCTGACATCGAGCCTTATTTAAAGCAAGGTTAGCACGTGCATCTCTCTCTCTGCCTTTGTCCTCTGCTGGGAGACTCCCCCATTTCTCTCTTTCTTCCTTTCTTCTCTTTTCTTTCTCTTTCTTCTTGCCTTCTCTGCTATTATAATCATAACCTCTCTGTTAATCATAACCATATTCATCTGACAATAAAGCTCTTTTCTACACAAAACAGCCATTAAGAGTCTCCTGCTATCCACTGCATTCCTAAGTTCCCACCTCCATCCACAGAAATCTGCCACCAGATAACTGGGTATGTGCAAACCATGCCTAAGTACACACAAAATCCTAACAGTGCCTGCCTCTGGGTATGCTCCCCACACAGCTATCATAAACTCTCTCCCCCACCATACTTAGGAGCAGTCCTGTCCTGTCCTGTCCTTTTGTTCTTATTGTTTGTTTTGTTTTGTTTTCATTCAACTGCCTCATGATTTAAAAAGCAGGGAAATTAGTAGCTGCCCAGTCTAAGAAGGCAGAAACCTCAGCACTTAAGAGACACCTGAGATACATCCCCAGGCTTATGTGTGGGAGTCCTGTATACAGCTTCTGGTACAAATCCTTGTTCAAAGCTGGCAAGCCTGGGTGTGTGCTGTACACGAAGCCTAAGCTCAGGAGTTAGACCTTGATCTCTTCCTTCCTTTCCCTCTGGCCCCCACTCTATTGGATGGTGTTGCTCATGTCAGGGATGGTCTTCCCACTCAGTTCTCTGACCCACAGGCCGGTCCACAGACATGCCCAGAGCCATGCTGCACCATTTTCTAGCATCCCTTAACCCAGTTACCCTGACAACCAGCATTAGCTGTCACAAGATGTGCCTTAGTTCTAATTTTATTGTTATTTTATGTGTATGGGCATTTTTCGTGCATACCACTTGTGTGCCTTGTACTCAAGGAGGCCAGGAAAGGGAGTCATTTCCCCTGGAACTGAAATGATAGACAGTTGTGAGCCACCATGTGGGTACCAAGAATCAAACTCAGGTCTTCTGAAAGAGCAGCCAGTGCTCTTGACCTCTGAGCCATCTCTACAGCTACAAATCTTGTTCTAATAGTAAGGGGCTGATTGCAACCATGTGTGTACATCAGACCTAGAAGCTGAAAATCACAACCCAGGTAACACTGGGCCATGAGAGCCAACCCAGGAAGTAAGGGAGTCTGGGCATTCAGCTATGGGAACCTAAGAAACCAAGACCATTCTCCAAAATCCTTAGGCCTGGCCTGAATTGACCCATGGTTTTTGAATTTCTGTGCAATGAAATGCTTTCAGGATAGCGTCCCAGTAATGAAGTTGCTCTTTGCAGTATGAGGGAGTTAGCTGCAGGCCAACATGGCTGAAGAGGCTCAAGCTGAGGCAAGGAGGCCACCTTGCAAGGACTTTTAGGGGCTACATGACAGCATCAGGTACTGGGCCTGTCGTTTAATATGCTGCCAAGTAGTTATAGATCCCTGAAACAGGTTCCTATGCTCTTGGAACAGGGAGTCCTCATGCTGTTACCTAAACAAAGCAAAAACAAATGCACCCCCATCTAACGCTGTTTTCTCAGAACTCTGCAATTAGCAAGGTGCAGGTTATTCCTTAGATAAAGCCGGGTAGGGTTAACATCTGCTTTATTCATGTACTAAATCCCAGTCCTTCTCTTCCAAATCCTCAGCATCAGTAAACAAATCCTCTTCCTTTGCCCCTCAAAGGGAACAGCATGTGAATTCATATCCCATAATGCCCTGGAGCATGGGGAGGGAATGTCTGTCTAACACTGAGCCAGGTACCCCAAATGCAAACATTTGGTAAAGCTAAAGGGAAGTGTGCTGTTCCCACCACCCACACTAAGGAGCATCCCTGCTTTTCTCCTTAGAGAGCGACTGTAAAAGAGATGCTGCCTGCCTCCATTCCCATCCCGAAACACTACTCACCACCTACAACAGAGCAGAAGGCAAGAGGACCACACCAGGCAAGAACTCTGTTACCAGACACCTGTTATCTGGGCTCATGCAAATTCACAAGGGAATTTGTTTTGATTTGTTGTTTTGAGATGCGCTCATATAGTCCATGCTGACCTTGCTTCAGAGCTCTGGGATTACAGGTGCGTCACCACTCCCAACAAAGAGATTTCTTTACAAACTCTTTTCTGTAAAACAAACAAAATAACATTTATTTCTCCCATTAGTACCCCCTCCCAAAAAATTTTTAAAAACCCTGTCTACAAGCCCTTGGCCTGCCCTCATCTATCACAAAAAGAGCACGAACTCAGGAACGCGGCAGATAGCAGGAAACTCTTAATGGCTGTTTTGTGTAGAAAAGAGCTTTATTGTCAGATGAATATGGGCTTGTGAATAATTCTGGGCTTAGTAGGCAGTTGCACTGCCTGTGATATTCTACAAACCCAGGCCATGATACCAATTTGCATGCTAATTTATATTCTTTTTCCTTTTTAGCATTTGTTACTTTATCCCTGGAGTATTCAGAGTGTGTTGGAAGGGAAGGGTTTCTTTCATCCTCATGATTCAGGGACACTCAGGAAGCTCTTGGTGAGTGAATGTTGACTTGAATACAGGGGCCAAGCCTAGAGTCTGCACTCACCAGCACCTCAGATGCGCAGAGCGCTGGGGCCTCTGCGCTCAGTCAACCTGGACTCTAAGGAATAAGGTGGGAATCCAAGATGAGAGGGAAGCCTGAGTGAAGGGCTGGTCCCATCAACTCTCTGAGGATTCTGGGAGTCTAAAATCAGCTGTTTGCCACTTTTTTTTGGAGAGGAGGGTGTAGAACAGCAAAAACTGGATTGCAGCTGGAACATGGAATTTGCATTTAATCCCAGCGCTTGGGAGGCAGAAGCAGACAGACCTCTGAGTTTATAGACAGCCTGGTCTCTGGTTCCAGGCCAACTAGAGAGCATAGTGAGACTGAGTACACACACACACACACACACACACACACACACACACACACACACACACGCGCATACACATACATACACACTTACACTCAGACACTTATACACATACACTCCTACACACACATTCGCACGTTCACACATGAGTAAATTAACAGCAATAATGAAGAGACTCATAACTGGTTAAATCACTAAGAATAAGGGGCGGAGGGCTCAGCTCTAAGTGGGAACTCAGTGTCAAGCCCCTTAGATTGGGCAAGCACCACAGTAGAGCAGAAAGGTGGGAAGAGCAATGTGAAAGGCCGCCCTCATGACCTCACCGCTGCTCTGGTGACCTGACAGGGTGTGAGCACTACCAAGCCCATCGGCATCCCAGCACTGATGGGCCTGAGCTTATGACCCTCCACCCCTAGCTGTGAGGCTGACAGCTGCTGGAGCAAGGAGTCACTTTTGTTCTGGGGTGGAAGGTCTGGAAGGTTGACCACGCTCCAGTGAATGGCCCAACACCCACAGGCATGCAGGCGGCATTGGCTGACTCAGAGGACTACACAAAATAAGAAGAAGACCTAAAGATAAAGTGGAGACTTTAAGGGTCTGGCTTGGAGCAGAGGGGAGACTTGGGTGTGGATATGGTGAAGATACACTGTATACATGAATAAAATTGCCAAAGAGTAAAAGTTTAAAAGTCTAACCCTGGGTAAGATATCTCAGCAGTTACATGCTGCTCTTACAGAAGATTTGAGTTTAGTTCCCAGAACCACCTCCACCTGTAACTCTAGCCCAGAAACCAATGCTCTCTGGCCCCCGCAGGCACCAAGAGGCATGTGCACACACCTGCACAGATACAATGCGTACACATAATTGTTCTCCTGCAAGCTCCACTTCAGCCCCTGGCATCCATATACTCGGAGAGTCTGAAATGATAGCGGGGAAGCCCCACCTCTCTCTCTCCCTAGACCCTACCCCCAGAAAGCCCCACCAAACACAGCTCCTCCTCAGAGATGCTCAAAACCACTCCCACATGGTATTAAACTCTACCGCAGAAAACAGACAGGTGGTTTTTCAGTACTCTACCAATTTGGGAGTGTCCTGTCAAAGACTGGGCCATGCCAGGCCCCTAGTCCATTTATTGGAGCAAAGGACTGCCTTTATTTCATGGGATCCCTTATTCAGAAGACGTTCTGTTCAAGGGAACTTCTCAAAATACTCATTTTTTGGTCCAAAGCCTACCACAGCAGACCCATTGCCCATGGTTTGGGGTCCCAGCATAAAATTGAAAAATAAGCACTTGGTGTAGTGGGATTGTGTTCTGTAAATAATTGTCCTGCCTACTGGTTTAATAAAAAACACTGATTGGCCAAAGGTAGACAGGAAGTGTGGGCGGAGCTACCAGACTAAGAAAACTCTAGGAACATGTCAGAGCAGGGCTGAGGCATCACAGAGATGCAACAAATGTTGTGCCCTGGTCTCAAGACCCCCAAGGAGATCACCAGAGATGCAAACTTCCTGAAATGCAAAAGCAAGGTTTATTGAAAATTACAAGTCGTACGTGACAAGGACCTGAGTCCAGTACACAGGCATGACAGTGGAGGTGCCGCCTCCTTGCAAGCTCGTTTTTAAGGGCAAAAATCACAAGATTATATATCAATTGTGGTCTTTTAGTACAGATACAATTCTGATTAGCTGTCTTTGGGGGATTTTTAGACTTCCTCTGTTATCTTAGCTGGCTGTTTGCCAAGCCCTGTCTTTGACTACCTCCTGAAGTGGGTCTTTCCAGGCTATCTACAGTCCTGAGACATTCTGTGAATAATTAACTGTTAATAGTCCCTAAGCTACTTGACCTTTGTTCCTATGCAGACCTCAGGCTTGTCCCAAAACTGAAAACTTTTGCTCAAAAATAGAGGTGTTCTTCTCTGGTTCTTCACAGAGACGCAACAATGAGATGGCAGCAGATGCAGAGGAAAGAAGCTGAAATGCTGCTCTGAGAGAAGGTATCGAGCCACATGGCTGAACAAGATGAGAAAAATGGGTTAGTTTAAGGATAAAGAGTTAGCAAGCTATATGCCTGGGCCCTAGGTCAATTGGTATTTTTATTAAACCAGTAGGCAAGACAATTATTTACAATAGAACAGAACACAATCCCACTACAACTTGGATTCACAGACACCCCTGGGATGTCTTTTACAAAATCTATTCAAATCGGGGCTATTTGATACCATCTGTCCTGAAGTCTTGATTTCTATGAGCACCAAGGCCTATTCACAATACTCTCTTGATGAGCAGTCAAGGTGGCCTCTAGAAGAAACTTTGGAATTTTCCATCCTCCTCAATCTTGAAAATTTTTGTCAGCATGGAGGTAAGTGGACAGAACTGCCCTAAGTCCGCGTATTTGGGTTCTGCATTTCCATCCTCCCTACAGCAGCTGGTGTCCCACAACACCAGTCTCGTTGGCTAGGTTTGCAGTGCCTCCAGATTCCCACCTATCTGGGAACTGGGACCCTGAAAATTCTGCTCTGACCATGCTGCTGGAGTCACCGGCCCCTGCCCACCCCCACCCTACACTCAACTCCCTCCTGTGCTGACACATATTCCATTCAGTGGCTCACATTCCTCCCTCTATCCATCCCTCCCCCTTCTTTCCCCTTCCTGGACAAAGGTCATAGGCCAGATTCCTCCTCCTCCTCCTCACCTGACTTCCTGTCCTCACCTCCTGCTGCCCCTCCCCCATCAGTGCCTCACCCTGGTCCCCTTCTACACACTGCCTCAATGCCCCAAACCCTCTCTTCTAATGCTCAATCTCACCAGACTTCCTCCCTCCTCTCCTCTCCCGGGGAGGACTGTTGCAGCCGAGGCTCCCATTGCCCTCTCTGAGCCTAGGGTGAAACTGCAGGCAGCAGGTAAGTCCATCGAGGGGTTTTTTTGGACACAGGAGCTATTCTGTTTTGGCATCTCCATCAAGTCCTACAATGCCTCCCATCCTCTGCCCTGTGTGGACTCGATCTCTTTCTTCCCACTTAAGACTCTGACACTTCCCGGCACTCTCCTTGGCCTTTACACCTTCTCCTTGGTCCCAGTTTTTTCTCTCCTTAATGGCCTCACAAGTTCCCGCCCCAGACTGTCCTGTCCTTGCTCTCCCATATCCAGTGGATCTCCAAGTATGGGATACCTCAACTTCAGTGATGGCTACTCACCACCAGCAATTCGAATTCGCCCTAAGGACTCTTCCTCCTTCCCCTCCAGACCCTAGTTTCCCATTTCTGAACCCCATCACCGAGGTCTTAAGCCTGCTATCACCTGCCTTTTATCTCAGGGACTCACCCATTGACTTACCCTGCACCATCTCCTTTCTCACTGTTTAGTTCAAGACCTCTGCCTCATTAATGAGGCAGTTATTCCAACACACCCAGTGGTCAACAGCCTCCTGCCTAACATTTCTCTTGCCACTTCTAGACCTGAAAGATGCCTTCGTTACTGTTCCTCTCCACCCTGACTCACACTCCCTCTTTGCCTTCATCTGGGAGGACCCTGACACCCCATCCTCCAGACAGCTCATGTGAACTATTCTCTCTTGTGGTTTCTGAGGCAGTTCCCATTTCTTTGGCCAAACCCTGGCTGGGGATCTCTCCACCTTTGTCCTGGCACATGCCTCCAATTTGTAGATGATCTTCTCGTCTGTAGACCCACCCTGCCTCTTCCATCCTGAACTACCTTGGTTCCCTGGGATATTGTGTTTCTGCATCTAAGGCTCAGCTGTTTTCACCCACTATGGTGTATTTGGGTGTCCAACTCAGCCTGAGGTCTACGACCCTCACCTCTGACAGAGTCCTGTGGGATTTACAGCCCCCAACCACCGCAGAACAGATTCTCTCATTTTGGGGCCTGATGGGATTCTCCCATCAATGGGTCTCTGACTTTGCCATTATGGCCATGCTCCTATACCAAGCAGCCAGAGAGACTGTCAAGGGCCCCTCAAATACCCAGCACCTACTGCTCCCGCTTCTCTTTACAGCCAGATGCCTTTCTAATTGCCCCGCCCTTGTCTTCCAGACCCCTCTCAATCTTATCACCTTTATATACATGAAAGATTGGGAGTGGCCACCAGGAATCTAGTCCAGCCAGTTGGGCCTTCTTGTCCAAACAACTGGATCCCACCGTCTGCAGTCAAACTTGAGAGCTTAGCGGCAGCAGCTGAACTCACTAGGCAAGCCCTCAAGATCAGCATGTTCCAGCCAACCATGGTCTACTCCACACACTGCCTCTCAGACCTTCTGAGTCGCTCTTCTGTCTCTCCTCTCTCTCCCTCCTTGGGCCCTCAGTACATCTTTCGCTTACTGTTTCTAGAAAACCTTCAAATGACCTTGGCCTCCAATCCTGCCCTAAACCCTGCAACCCTCCTTCCTGTTCCCTCCCCCTGGGATACTCCCCTCTCACTCCTGCCCAGAGACTGTAAAGGCCTTACGCTCACACCAGCCTGGTCTCCTCGACCGCCCACTCACAAACCCCCAACTCACCCTGTTTGTTGATGGAAGTTCTCTTATAGACACCAGGAAACTTCCAGGTGGCAAATGCAGTGGTCACTTCCCTAAATCAGCTGAAATAACCCATCTGCCAATGAACCTCTTCACAAAAGGCTGGATTCATTGCCTTGACTTAAGTGCTCCAGATAGCCAAGGGTCCATCTATACTGACTCTAAACATGCTTTCCTAATGGCCCGTACCCATTCTGTCCTTTGGATAGGAAGGGGCTTCCTCACTACCAGGGGCACTCCCATAGTTAACTGACCCCTGATAGCCAAGCTCTTAGAGGCCCTCCAGCTCTCTGCAGAAGTAGCCATAATTCACTGGTGGGGACACCAGTCCTCCAAGGATCCTGTGTCCTTAGGCAATCCCAAAGCTGACCCGGAAGCCTAGGGACTGGCCTCCAGCTCCTCTGGATAACAGAACATATTTTGTTTTTGACATTCTCCTATCAGCCCTGTTATCAACCAGAAGAAAGGGACAGACTTCTGAAAAAGGGACCACACAGACAAAGGATGGATGATGCTACATAGATAACTGCCACATCCTTCCTCAGGACCAGGCACTGTCCAATATTTCAGACATCCACCAGACCTTGCACACAGGCCCCAAAGCCTTGTTCCATTTCTTAGAGTCCCTTTTTGGTCCCACCCATCTTCAAGCTCGTATTTCACAGGTCCATCCCTCCTGCCAGGCCTATGTCAAGGCCAGTCCTCAGGGGACCCTCCAGTATGTCAGCCCCTACAACAACCGGGAGTAGACTGGCAGGTTTTCACTCACATGCCCACACATTTAAAAACTCTGTTACCTCCTAACTATGGTCGACACCTTTACAAGATGGATGAAAGCCTTCCCCACCTCCAGGGAAACAGACGTGGTGGCCCAAGTACTCCTGGACCACATCATCCCTAGATTTGGCCTGCCACAGACCATAAAATAGACAGTGGGCTAGCCTTCACTTCCAGGGTCATAGAGTTTATTACGTTGGAAGCCTGCCACATCTCCTGGAAGCTCCACATTTCCTATCACCCACAATCCTCCGGAAAGATTAGAGGGCCAATGGACTCACCAAACATCAGCTCTCCAAGCCCTCCTCTGAACCCAGCTTATCCTGACCCTCTCTCCTCCCCCATGTCCTTACTTGCCTCTGGGCCACCCTATGCTCTTCTACAGGCATGAGCCCTTTGAGTTCCTGTATGGATGGCCCTGCCTCCTCAGTCACCACCTCGAGGCCCAAACTCCTCCACTTGCTGAGTGCCACCCAAACCTCTCCCTTCTGAGGTTCTTTCTCAGTTCACATGCTGACAGATATCCCCCTGATCCCCACCAACAGACCCAACAGCCTGCCTCACTCTCCCCCAGGAGACAGGGGGAAAGGGGTACTCAGCTAGCTCCTGAGTCTCTCAAGCCCCAGTGGCCAGGACCTTATACCTTAATCCTTACCACCCCATGGCTATCAAGCTCCTGGAACATCCATGCACATACCATCTCTCCAGGCTCAAGTGGGCAACTACTGAGGGTACAAGATCTGTCCAGCAGCAGGGACCCTCTACCCTCAGGTTTTCCAAGATGTCCCAATGACGGTCCCATCTGCTCTACAGCCTTACACATTCATCCTTGTCAGTTCAACCAGGGCAGATGTTAATGATCTATTTCTCTTTCCTAGCAACTTGCCTTCTCTGTTTCCTCAAGAAACAGATGCCCAAGGTCTCCAGGATGGTAGTTAACCGGATTCCCCTGCATTCACACTTCCTGCTGAATGTGAGCCCACCAGCTCCCTACTCCCCCCTTCCCCATGTCAACCCACGTATGGGAACCCATAAAGATTTCAGCATGTCAGCCTACAGATTCAATGAAATTCCCATCAAATACCAACACAATTCTTCACAGACCGTGAAAGAACACTACTTAACTTCATGTGGAAAAACAAAAACCCCAGGATTGCCAGAACAATACTATTCAATAAAAGAACTTTAGGAGGCATCACAATTCCTGACTTCAAGCTCTACTCTAGAACCACAGTAATAAAATCAGCTTGGTATTGGCATAAAAACAGACTTGTGGATCAATGAAATCATATCAGATACCCTGACGTTAATTCACACATCTATGAACACCTGATTTTTGACAATGAAGCCAAAAATATACAATAGAAAAGAAAAGCATTTTCAAAATAATGGCGCTGGCATAACTGGATGGTGGCATGTAGAAGTAAGTATACAAGTAGATTCATATCTATCACCCTACACAAAACTCAAGTCCAAATGGATCAAAGACCTCAACATAAACCCAGTTATACTGGACCTCATAGAAAAGAAAGTGGGAAATACTCTTAAATGCATTGGCACAAGAAACCACTTTCTAAATACAACACCAGTAGCACAGACACTAAGAGCAACAATTAATAAGTGGGACCTCCTAAAACTGAGAAGTTTCTGTAAGGCAAAGGACACAGTCAATAAGACAAAATGACAGCCTACAGAATGGGAAAAAATCTTTACCAACATCTGACAGAGGACTGATCTCTAAAATATATAAAGAACTCAAAACTAGAGGTCGGAAAAACCAAGTAATTTAAAAATGGAGTTCAGAGCTAAACAGAGAATTCTCAACAGAAGAATCTCAAATGGCTGAAAGACATTTAAAGAATTGCTTGGGGGCTGGAGAGATGGCTCAGCAGTTAAGAGCACCGTCTGCTCTTCCAGAGGACCCGGGGTTCGATTCCCAGCACCCACATGGCAGCTAACAACTGTCTGTAGTTCCAGTTCCAGGCAAACACCAAGGCAAATAAATAAAGTTTAAAAAAAAAAAACTATAAGATAAAAAAAAAAGAATTGCTCAACATCCTTAGCCATCAGGGAAATACAAGTTAAAACAACTGTGAGATACCATTCTAAACCTGTCAGAAGGGCTAAGATCAAAAACACAGATGACAGCCTATGTTGAAGGGGATGTGGACATGGGGAATATTTCTCCATTGCTGGTGAAAATACAAACTTGTATAGCCACTTTGGAAATCAGTATGGTAGTTTCTCAGAAAACTAGGAATCAATCTACCTAATGATCCAGCAATACCATTATTGGGCATATACCCATAGGATACAAATTCTTTCCACAAGGACATTAGCTCAACTATGTTTAAAGCAGCATTATTTATAATATCAAGAACTAGAAACAACCTAGATACCCTCAGTTGAAGAATGCATTAAAAAACTGTGGCACATTTTTTACACAATGGAGTACTGCTCAGAAGTAAAAAAAAAAAAAAAAAAAAAAAAAAAAAAAAAAAAAAAAAAAAAAAAAAAAAAAAAAAAAAAAAAAAAAAAAAAAAAAAAAAAAAAAAAAAAAAAAAAAAAAAAAAAAAAAAAAAAAAAAAAAAAAAAAAAAAAAAAAAAAAAAAAAAAAAAAAAAAAAAAAAAAAAAAAA